>VZTL01068339.1:78564-101050 GCA_013400535.1 Scopus umbretta | reverse complement strand
CCTTAATAATCCTATGATTCTATAAGATGTTATTGAGAAACTTAACAGTTTCTTCATATAGGTGTTGCTTAGACTAAGTAGCTGGGGAAGTTCTTGGGGATAACTGTTAATAGAATGCTCACTGTTGTTGTCTGGTTCCCTTTCTCTGCCATAAGCAGAAAATGAGCAAAACAATCAATTAGGAAGTGGCCCTACTATGTCCACCAAATTTCCACAGGCATAAATGACAACAAACCTTCACTGTCCTCCCTGGTTTGTTTTTTGGTTTGGGGGTTTGAGGGTTGGGTGGTTTGTTTGTTGTGGTGTGGTGGTTTGTTTTGGGGTTTTTTTAGTGTGGGTAATTTTAATGAATTAGAAATGTTTTCTTAGAGGAAGTTAAAATCCAGATGAAAGCAGGTGTCACATAGGCCACAAAGACAAGTTAAAATACTTTGTGGGTTTTTTTTCATACTTCTACAATATTTTTCTTGATCCTGGACTGTGATGGTGGAAGGCTGATGTGGCAGAGATTTAATGGTAGAATTAACTTGGTCATCCTCACTTATCTGAGTTCAGAGCCGTGCAGAAGTAGATGCATTCATTCCCTGGGACCATGAGGGCCAGAGCCTGTTAGTGTGGGTTTGTGTTATCCATGTGTTTTGGGGGAACCTTCTGCCTGTCTCCTACTCCTATTAATGCACTTAAAAGAGAAGAGATGGGAACTCTCACAGGAGTGGTTTCTTTGAAAAACAGCAATCTTCTTGTCTTTAGTCACTGCTTAAGGAAGGATATTGAGTATTTTGGGGAAATCCAAACAAACCTACCTCAAAACTATGAATTTATTTGGAAGAAAAGAAACCACTGAGTAGGAGTATTCACTCCTAAGTCAGTCATCTCAAGAACAACTGAGGATTTGGGGACAGAATTGCATTATTGTTATCACAAACTCATAGATGCCACAATAAATAGAATTGTTCATTTGAAGCCTTTTCTCCCTCACTTCCCATAGTAATGGATTAAGTTTCTTGAGAATCTGGATAATAGGCTTTGAAATGAGGTGGCCTCAGGAAAGGTATGAGTTAACTGTCCTCTTTTGTATCTGTCATGGATGGGAGAAAAGTGGCTGGAAAATCTAATGGAAATAAAATATCTGCTCTGCTGAAGATGGAAAATATAATTGTTGACAATCAAGTGTTATTTGTTACTTGTCTGCTGTGGTTAGATGGGACTGCTCACTAGGGAAGGTATATATTGAATAGTTTCACCGTGGCAAGAGGGCTAATTATGTGGGAAGTATCTTGGAGCAGAACAAAATGCTTCAAACACCCTTGCTGTGCCATCACCCTCACTAAAGACAAAACCAAAAATCCTGCCTATTTCTCAGTGTTTCTTCCTCTTCTTGATTAAAAATTGATTTCGTTTCCAAATGTGGGGTGAAAAACAAAGCATCAATCAGCGTAATGAAATAACACTTGCAAGCACTGCTTGCTGTTGTGATCTCTTGTTCAAGGCAAGGTCTGGGACTGTCATAGCCCCGGTGGCACTAGCAGGGCATCACTGGCCATGACAAGCCCCCCCCAGGACTTCCCCATGCACTGCCTGGTTTCATTCTGAATCATTAACTTTTTTTGAGAGAGAGGAATGGTAATTTGGAAGAGAGGAAGGGCTTTGGCTTGCATGCTAGGAGAAGAGTCCCAGTGGTTAAAGAATCAGGGAGCAGCCCTGAGCTGGTTCTCTGCCACCCCCACAACACTGCCGCCACCCCAAAGAATGTTCCTCCATGGTGACAGCATGTCTTCTGGCTTGGGACATTCAGCCCTGGGATGCTCTGGCCTCTCCTTGGGCAGGTAAAAGTCAGTCCAGGCGGTCTTAGTAAGACTGTGTTTCAGGTTCTTTTCAAAGTGCTTTAGAAACAACAGGTGATATGTCTTCTCTGAGCTTTGCTTTAGTACTGACAAAATAAAATTACCACAGGAGGAGACTTGGGTAACCAGTCCCCAGATTCACCCCTGGTATCTCCATGGCACATCTAGTAAGGTCCTGGTGTGTTAGGATGTACTGTATTTCAGCCTGAATGGGGATAAAATGTCCTTGATAAAGGAAGTCCAAGCATTTGTTGTTGAGGGCAGCCAGCAAATTGACAGATCATACTGTGCCAGCACGGCCATCTGTAAATCTCTATATTGAGTCTGGACATGGTGGTTTTTCATTAACTTTATTATTTCCCAGAAAGTTCACACAGGAGGGCTCAAACCTATTTTCCTTCTGTCCCAAAGGCTCTGAATAACTTATGGCTCTGGCCTTAGTCCTGTATTTTTCTCCTGTTTACCCCTCTGCCAGTTTGGACAGTGAGAGAAAGTTACTGGTCTACAGTGCCTTTATAGCCCAATGCTATTTTTGTGATTCTATAGCAACAAAAATCCTTGAAGAGGATGTGGGAATTTTCTGTCTAATTTTTTTGACAAATATCTGTCACTTGGTTTGCCTACTCATTCCCTTGTTACTGCCTACGTAGCCTTCATTTCTGCCCTGGAAAGAAATGGAAAACTCACAGAGGCAGGAGAAAACCTACTTGTTGGTGCTGACATTTAGAAGCTGGGGGTGTATTGCACAATTTGGTGGCTTTATGGGGAGCAGCTTACAACATTTCTGCTTTCCCCTGCCCCTCACTCCTGTCCCTGCCCTGTGCTTCATCATTGCTCCTCAGTTTTACCAGTAAGATTGTTAAAAAATAACTATTTCTTGATGCTTTACTTCTGAAAGAGAGGGCAGAGAGAGAGTAGCTTATATCTGCCAGGCCAAACAAGCTCAAGCTTGGATCAAGTATGGATCCAGTGGTGCAATGCAAGATTGCAAACTGATTTGTCTGCTCCGGGCTGGATTAGCTTCCTCAAGCTATTGAGGGCCCAACGTGCCAAGCCTTGTCCATATTCACACATCCCTGGTGATCCCTGACCAAAGTGCATGCACGTAACCAGAGACAACCTACTATCAGATAAGAAGGTGGTAGGTGAAATGGCCAATTAGGCTGGTTGGACAGTCGCTGCAAAATGACTTCATGTCACCCAGTAGCTAGATGTCCCACTGCCCGTGCAATGATGACGGTGTTGTCCTATAGGTAGGCACTAGTTGAAGCCAGAAAAGACATCAGTGATACTGCTAGGATGTCAAAAGGAAACATCGTATGGTGAGAACGATATCTGTCACTTCAGGAGCAGGTATGTGGGTGTTGTTCTGTACCCACATTCTCAGGCTGAGGATATTATTAGTAATTGTATGGCACCAATGATGGAAGTACTTATTTTTGCCTACATCTGAGTAAGTCTTTCTGATGAAGACCTCTCTGTGGTGACATATGGTGTCATTGTTTGGCAGATTGCAGAGCTTACCACTTTGGGGCAGGAAAACATAAAATCTGCTTGTAACTGAAGCTAGTGCCAACTGTGTTGGATTGCTTGGGTAGCCTTACATGGAAAAATGTCATTTTGTCTCTGTGAGGCCATCTCCTTGTGTGCTTACACGAGGTGAGGTTGGGTGTGTTGCTTTTAGTAGACCTGCTTTACCTTCAGGTGGGTGTCAGGCAGCCACCAAGTGTGACTGCTGCCTCAGCAGCTCACTGCTCTGCCTGTGGCTGTGCTCCCTGACTTAGATCCAGAGGGTCTTGCTAGACTACTTTCTCATTTCTGTGAGAGGCTGAGTAGTTCTTGATCACAGTTCTCCCCTTGGTGTTAGGTTACATCGACTGCATGACAGAGGATGAATATGATCATGATAGAGCACAGTATAGCTACAGGACTTCCTTTGGGTTGACTTAAAGGTGGAATTCATGGAGATGGCTTGAGCGATTACTGCCCTTAATTCATGCTACAAACCTTTTTCCAAAGGTCTTTATCGGTGCTGGAGGCACAGCCAAGCAGAAAGAAATGTGACCATGAGCTGCAGCTTGTAATGAGTGCATAGATTTGCAGTCAGTCATTTTATTTCATGCTAACATGCCAGGCTGTAAACTGTGGCAGGTAGATACTCCACCTGGCAAGCTCTCCTGCAAGAGTGGCAACATTTGGAGCAGGGTAAAAAGGACAACTGAAGGTCAGCAAAATGCACTTCATGTTACGAATTGGAAGCTTTTGTTCTGCAAAGCAGCAGATGAAAAGGTCTTGATTGTGGACAAGGTTTTAAGCTTGCATAATGGGGGTCCTCTTTTTCCAGAGAAGTTGATACTGAACTTGATGTAATCTTCTGATAAAATACTGAAAAATAAGGTTGACCTAGCAAACTGACAACCTGTAGGAGTATCCTATGGGAGCCAGTGTTCAAGCAAATAGGGCTTGCAAGAATTTCAGTATGTTTGGTGAGACTGCTTTCAAGCTACTTATTGTTTATGAGTAACTCTGGTCCTGGGGTAAGTTATGCAGCCTCATATCCTTGTATCTGCTGGCATTATAAGAGTGCCCTGTATTTATGATGGGTTACATTCCTGGTGTGCTCAGGTCTCTCATCAGGATGGTGGTGCCTCAGGTTATAGACGTCAAAGCAGGATCTCTCCATACATGCATTTGGCACAATTTAGTTGGCTATAGGAAGGTTACACGCTCACATATGAGACTCTTCCAGGCTCTATTGGAGAAGACTTCACAGAATATTTCCAGCCAGGTTTTGCTTTGAAAGCTGCTGCAGAGCAGTGGTTTTCACAGGTTTATACTGCTTTGAGTCATCTGCCTGTTTAAATATCTCATCCAGTGCAATGCTGTAAACAAGTGAGCAAACAGCCACATAACTATGGTTCCCAGGAGGGAATGATTTGTTAAAAAAGAAAAGTGCTTGTTTGGTCACAGCTGAATTACTAATATTCCTATAAATTTCTTCTTTAGGGTTGTGTAACATGTTTGGGAATGTGGCAATAAGAGATGTTGAAATAGGGAACAGACTTAGAGGAGTAGAAATGGAAGGAAGCCAAGCCAAAATACACAGCGAGCCTTTTCCAGAGACAGGTCAGCAGTGATCCAAGTGTATTCCCGCAAAATGGAAGTTCAGAAGGGAACCGTAAGGAGTGGAAAATATTACATACTCAACTTTTGTTATGAACCTCAGTCACTCCAAGTTCACTCCAGAAAAAGTGTTCCTAGAGTTTAAAGCCCATTCTTATTCTTTTCTTTTCCCTTTTTCTTCTCCTATGGTTAAATATTTGGGGTTAGATAGACTAAAACTAAGAGAAAAAAATTAACTTTTTTTTCTAACATAGGAAACTTTAACAACAAAAATACATCAGCGCTTTTCATTTATAGCATTTGTCAGGATAAAACATTCATTTCTCCTTAGGAGGAAGGCAGTTCAAAGGAGAAAAGTTTTGTGGAGTACATTTCCACTTGGCTTTAATCTTTGTTTTAGGCTTGAAAATTACTTGCTGCCTTGCTGCTTTCTACCACCTTTGCTGATATAGACACTATCCCTCTCTAAAACAGCTGCCCCGACAGGAGCAGGCAGCACCTCTGCAAGTGGCAGTAGGATAACTACCTGGCCTGAATTCGCTATTTGTTCTCTCCTGAACATTTTCGCTGGGGAAGGCATCATGCAAACAGTAAGGCAGTCTAGGTGTAGCTGTGACACTCACAACTCAGACTGGCTGCTCCCATGTACACTTGGCCTGGTAGTTGCCGTTTCTATTTCAGACCGGGAGAAGGGCATACGTACCCCAGAAAGCTCAACCACTGTATTAGATGTGCGTGCTGGCCTAATAAAAACTGTTACAGCTTCTTATTATACCTTGCTTGTTTGAGATGGGCTACTTCTTGTCAGCCAGCCAACCACCTGGTGATAATCTTTCAGCAGAAGGTGGGATGGTTTTGTTTGCTTTATTTGTGTGTGTATATATAGCCTGAATCTTATCTTTGAGTTCTTTAGTGTCCTAGTGACTACACATTGTCCCAGCTAGGGGATAGTATCAGTGATCACTTACAGTGATCCCCTGTGCTTGCACAGTCCTGTGAGCTGTTTTCTGCGAGTAGGTCCCCATGAAGAAGGCTTTGTGATGTTTATTAATATTTAGCTTGTCTTTCATTGTAAAACTATTGTTTGCTGCGTGCATATGTGGTACCAGTGTGTTAGTATCTAATCACAAAATAGATGCGAACTGTGCTTTTCTTTTGTTTGGAAGCAGACAGAAACCATTAAGAGAGATCAGAGAACAGGCTGCTCTACAGCTCTGACACTACAAAGAGAAAAGACAACCTGGTAGTACTAACAGCACCAGACTTCTGGCACTGATTATGCTCCTAAGTCAGGAACTAGACTCCTTAACACTATTAATGGAGAGAGACAGAGATGCTTCCTCTATTGAGAAGGGGATTTATAGCAGGAGTGTAATTTAGATAAACTGGCTGACCCTAGGGAGGTGCATTTGTCTCTCCCTCTCACTATTACCTACAGAGATTCTGAAAGACTTATGGTGGGTATCAGCAGTTAGGTCATATGAATATCCACCTCTGCCTCAATTTCTCAGTTAAGGCATTCCTGTATCACACTTGTTTGTGGGGTTTTATTACTCTCTTCAGCCAACAGACTAGACGTTTTTGTGGGTTGTCTCTGCTCATGATCTCCCAAAAAGAAATAGGTCAGAAAGCCTTCTTCCCTTTCTGCCATCTGTGGCTGGTCAGGTTGCCCATCTCTGTTTTCTTACCCTAGTGATCAGTTATTTTGTTGGCCCAGACAGACCATTGCATGTTGTATACTTGTTAAAGTGCTTCCAGGCTGGAAGCTTCTGGGTTTACTTCATATTGAAATTGAAGTAAAAGAGAGGAAGAAACATCTTCCTGAGGCTGATCTGAACAATCCTGGAAATTCGGCTGATTTGAAACTTGAGCCAGGGAAATTCTCTTTGCAGGCCAGTTGTCGCAACATGGTCAGCCATGTTAGTGCTCTGGTCCCTATTCTGCTACTGTGGGAGATCTGAGATTAAACTCAGTCTCCTGGTTCATAAAGGCCTAAATAACTGGGGATTTATCAACTGCCAAATTCATCCCGCCAGAGAGTTAACCGAACCCTTTCCTACCCTGCCATTTAGTGGTTAATGTACCACTCCTCTCAGTGGGCTTCTTCCTCGTGGAATTAGGTGTGTGACATCCCATTACTTGGATGGCTGCTCAGCCGTACTGAGGATGCGGGAACCGTGACTCCTTGCACTGTCATCTCTTTCCCAGGTGCTGTCACAAAGAACTTGTTTTTAACCTTGGTAGAAAGCTCCCCTTCTCCCAGCCATGGGAATTCAACATCTACTGATGTAGCCAGTTTACAGTTACTGCTTTCTATACTGCTTGGCTATGCTTTTTTTCACTGTTCCTTAAAATTTGATCTATTCCTGCTTTTAAATGACATGTTGCTAGTGTTCAGTGTGTCATGCGACTGCAGGGATTAGAGGTGTGTTTTCCTGAAAGACATATACTAAGGAGGGTTCGTTATTTTCTTATTTGAATTGCACACACCAGGGTCTCCAGCTGCTCTGGAGAGCAGCTTCCCAGCTGCTTGCTGAGTCCATCACCCTACCACCTCTTCCAAGGAGAGAGAGATGAGCTGCCCTTATGCTCATGGAGAAGTGAACTCTCTATCTGTTGGAGAACCCAGATTATTTCAAAAGCAAAAGAGTCCAGTTAGGGTGAAAAGCCTAAAATTCTGTTTCACAGAATGGCAAGGGAAAAGAAGCATTAATTCAGATTTCTTTTTGTAGTGCTGAGCAAAATATTTTGGAATAGTATGTTGTACAGAGTAGGAATATTTTGTTTTACCTCAGGTCAAAACAACCCTCTGTCCCTTCTGCTGTTGCAGAATGCCTTCAGTTTGAAATTCAGACCTGCTTCCAGCTCACACGTTTGTGGTTTTGTTTTTGTTTTTGTTTTCAGACAGTCTAGAGTCTTGCTAACCTCCTCCTTATTACAGAGGATCTGAAAATGACTCTTTGTGGCAGAACAGGCTGCCAAAAGAGATTACAAGAGATCACCGCAGCTGACTTTTTCTTCTGTTTTTTTCTTAATTTTTGTCTTTGTGAGTTGGGGAAGAACATCAAAAAGTAACAGCTTCCTGAAACCTTAGACCTTAAAACAAAAATAACAAAACAGCTCTTAAGACTCAAAAAAGCCCTCAAGCCCATAGGTGTGCATGAGTATATATAATATGGAAAAAGAATTAAGTATGCTCTCTAAGGTCATGTTAAAAGCAGAAGTGAGTAAAAAAGTGAGTTAACATGTGGGTTCACTTTTGCCTTTTTTGTCTGCAGATCCCACCCCTGGTAACACATGCTCATGGAGCACAAATTATATGTACAGGGTGTTCATGTGGAAAATCTGTATGGCCAAAGCATCCCAACAAACCACAGTTCCTGCTGGGTGAGTTAAGAGATTGTCTTGAGGGAATGAGGGATTCAAAACTCCCCATGCAGGTGAGTGTAAATCTCTCCCTCCTTTCATGGTTTTAGCTTTGCTGGTGGTTTTAATTTCCATTTACAACAATTCATTGGAATGAAATGAGAGTCTTGAGGTGCCGCCACACGGTTCATTAACCCCAGGGTTTTTGACAGGCTCTTTCCTTGCTGTAGTTTCACTGGCTAGCCCTGCTCACTGGAACAATCCTGAGCCTGCTGCCACGGTATAAAGGGAAGGTGCAACAGGTGTCAGTTTGCATTGGGAGCTATATCTCATGACTTCTGAGTCATGCTCTAAATCCCGAACGAGCTTTTCTTGCATCGCTTTTCCCTGTACCAAGCCTTTTCCCAATGCAAGAACTCTGGGCATGTTAAACTTGAGATTTTTATTTACTTTCTCATAACAGTAATGAGTTGAAAGTGTTTCTGCATTATGTAATCATATAATTCTGTTCATTTTTTTTTTTAAAAAAAGCCTAGAAACTAGAACCCTGAGTTCTGCGGTGAATTTATCCCTTGAAAATTAGTACAGCCCATAAGGAGGAGATGGGATGATGATTGGTTAAAATTAGTCTCCCCTGAGCTTCTGGCAAAGGATTGCAAAATGTAATTTATGCAGCAGGGTTTCTAATCCACCAGGCTTCACTAACATAATAAAAATATATTAGTAATATAGATACGTGTGGCTGAGGTTAACTGCCTCTGTTGAATTTTTCCAAAGGAAAAAAATCCCTTTTGCTTCAGCAAGCTATGAAGGTTGTCTTAAGGATGGAGTCCAAACCAGGTATTTCAGCTTGATCAGCTAATCCTTTAGGAAAAAGCTTTTGTCTTCAAGAGCCAACAGAAAACTGCCACAAGTACCTTGAATGTCTACTGAAGACAAAACTCAAATCTGGTCTGAGATGCTGGAGTATTGTTGCCTGTGGTCAGCGGGCCTCATGTCTTTGTTATTGTAGGCTGTAAAACACAAACATCTGGCCTGCATAGGTAGACATGGAACAGTGCTGGTGCCAGGACTGCTCTATGGTTTGTGGGACCATGCCTGATCTAGCGAGGAGATGTATTACCTCACTGTGCTCGACAGCCAGGTACAGTAAAAAATTACAAACTTCAACCCATATAAGGCTTTAAATAATTCACAAAAATGGCTTTGTCTCTCACCCAGAATGGTTGAAATTCCCTCAGTGCACTTTAAGTCTTACAAAGCATAAAATCTCCGCAGTTGGTGCTGGGTTACGCTGCGAGGTCCCATGGCTGGTAGAGGAAGGGACACCCTCAGCGCTTCTCTGGGGTCCCCTTAGTACAGCCTCACAGGCGGAGCTGCTTTTTGGTTTGCTCACCTGTGGTGAGTACACATGGTTGCCCAGAGCCCAGCTGCCTGATAATGTGGCAGCAACTGTGGCAGGGATGCAACCATTTCACATACCAAATAAAATTTCTCAGCAGCAGAAAACAGAGAATTATCACAGCAGGCCAGCTATATATCCAGATATACAGGAATATGTACTTTGTCAGCCTCATGTAGGGCTTGTGGAGTGACGGAGTTTTGGAGTTGCAAGGTGTTCCTGTTAGCCGAAACAAGAGGCAAACTTGTATTTTGTGCAAGGCTTCTATTTTTGGAGGGCAATCATTCATTTTATTTAAAAAAAATATTTTGCTTAACCCCATGTTTTACTTTCTGGAAATGGCTCAGCAATCTGAGCATTATCCATGCAAACCTCCACAGAAGTAAAACTTGCTAACTATGAAGGCTCAAGGTTTTGCTCTACCCAGAGTAAGTTGTCTTTGTGCTACTGAAGTCAGTAACACTATACACTTGCACATCTGCTGAGCATCTTGTCCACAAGTATTTGCAAAAACTGGCAGTGATATTTATTTCATAGAACAAGATTTTTTTTTTTAAAATTCCTCTTCATATCGTCCAAGATACAGACTTCAAGAACTGCTTCTCATCCTCTGCATCTGATTCTGTGCTCACATGGGAGCTGTCTGTGAATGTGACCAGAGAATTGGGCTTCTGGCCGATAAAGCTACTATTTTAGAAAAGGACATATCAGGCAATGTAAACTGCCCTCACAAGGAAAGTTTACATCTCTAATGCTTTTTAATCTTCTGCCTCCCCATGTACTGCCAACTTTCTCCAAGAGAATCAAGTTTCCTAAGCCATCCTTTCCGACTGTAAATTCTTCTTACGTGTCTAGGTAGGAGACAGACTATGTAGTTGCTGGCCTCTCTCAAATTGATATATCAGGCAGATATTAATCTCTGTAAACAATTCACAATCAGCTAAAAGATTTTTGTTTTAATTGTATGCATGACAAATGAATACATTAAACTTTAATCTATTTCTAGCAGTTTCATATGCAGCAGAGCAGCTAACATTAAATACATTATGAATTACTCTAAAGCCTCTAAACCTGGAGTTTGTGAAGAACTCCATTTTCCTTTACTTCCCATATCCTGCTCTTTCTAGACCTGAACAAAACATCACACACCAAGGCGATCGTGATTGTGCTCATTTGGGAAGCAATACTAAAAGAGTGTACTAGATTTTCTTGGTTCTACCTACATTCCCAGATGTATTTTTTTCTCCTCCTTTGGCTCACACTGCCTGTCAGCTGGGGTTTATGGAGTTCCTTTAGAAATTAGCCCATGCTGCTGTTGCCAGAGAAATGCTCTTTCTCTCTAGATTTGTGGTTTGCTATTTTTTTTAGCATGTAATATAATATGTGCATGCCTGGAGACCCACAAAAACCTGAGGCCTTTCATTATATGTTCCTCTGCTCCTATCATTGATGCACAGAATTTAACTGCAGGCTATATGTTTTTCACTCTCATGAAACCTTCAGTGCCACACTGACTTTCATCTCAATCTCATCCGTTTTAAGTGGGTTTTTCGGTTTTTTTCTGCAACATCTCTGTGGCTCAAGTCCTTGTTTAGCTTGCTCTGAAAAGCTGCTCCAATTCCCACAGTACCTTCTGGAAGCTATGCCATGAACCCAGTGACATGCAGGAGTTAAAATACAGAGCTCTGCGTTGTATTCAGGACCATAGCAATCAACTCACAGAAGCAGCTTCATCAGGGATAGATGCCTCTGGGATGAGGACTACGTTTTTGATACTATATATGTGCATAGGTCTATGCCTCTAACACTTTTCTTTGTCTCACCTTCTCATTGTATTTGCAAAAACTTACAATACTCTTATTTTTACCACTAGTGGCCTATTTCTAAGATTTTATTATACAGGATTTCAACAGGTGATAGTCCCAGGTGTGTTGCCCTGCAAATTAACACTCCCTACCTATGCAAACTTAGCATATCAGGTTTTTAAAATGTTATTTTAACAATATTAACACTGTTTTCCATAACAGATTAATTTTAATTCCTTGGTTATGAAGTAACCTAGATTCAAGTCACAGCTGCCTCAAAACATAATAATCAAACTGTGATCCAATGTCTGTCATTACCCTCAGCTAGTTTGCCATAGGTATTAAATATAGAGGTTATACATGAGATCATATATTACACTCTTTAAGGAGATCTGAATAGTGACAAAAGTAATGTATGTAGAACCACTAGCCAGAGTCAACATCAACAAATACTCCCAGGCCAAAGTTGTAGTGTGGTTTTAACATTTGCTTGCACGTATCTGTGTGCAATTTCAGACTGTTTCCATTCTGCCTTTTTTGTCATAAGTTTTAAACAATGTTTATTTTCAAAATATTTCTTTCTAATATTAAAATCAGAGAGGAATGGAGCTTCTATGATATTTCTTTACTTGCTGGCAATTTGTCTCTTCCTTTGGTGTACTCTTGCTTACGGTCAGTTTTACATCTTGTGGAACTTGGTCTAACTGCAGCTTGCCACCAGAGGAGGCAGTCTCACTCCTCCTCCATTCCCTTCATGCACAGCCTGGTTATGGTAAACAGCTGGTAAATGTCTGGTCAAGGCAGGAACTGGTTCAGTGAACGGATTCAACACCAGACTAACCCCCTGCAAGAGCAAGTAGCTCTCTGGGAGATGAGCAAGCTGGACTGATGGAGCTGGACTGATGGCCGGGAGGATGCAGATGCTGCAGCCTCAAAGGGGGACAGGCAAGGAGCTGGCCTTCCCCTCTTGGTGGCTGCCCACAATTACAGCATGTCAGAGCTGTGCTCTATTTTCTTCCTCTTTATAGAAATATTTCCTGTTTTCAAGGTTTTCTCATCCTCCGCACTATAAAGTTTTTAAATGAAATGTATGCTCCAATATGTTTTCAACCCGAGAACAGGTATTCCATTTCCATGGGCAATTGCAAACTTTTTTATTTCTCAAGACTTTATTTCTCCTTACAGGGAATAATCTGCCCTGTGTATGCCTTAAGTTTTACCCATCTGTATTCCACATGAGTCAACTTTCACTGCAAAATCTTTATTTTAGATTCAGATGTCACGTTAATCAGTGTAGTCATGTCCTTTTCATAACAATCATCTCATCTAAATCCAATGTAATATTCCAGTCAGTAGATGTATCTAGCTCTTGAATTCTGATTTTTTTTTTTCCTTTCTGTAGCTGGAATTTCTTTTCTTCAGAATATGTGCTCTTTAGGTGGTCTTAGGTATATTATTTTCCTGTTCACAGACTGATCTAAAAATGTTTGGTTTTCCTGCAGACAGAGAAGTTTTTTTCCAACAGCTGGACACTCTGCATGTCTGTGCTTGCTCCCACATGTGCTCCTTACCTCCTGCAAGGTTCGGCTGTTCACAGACTCCATAGAATAAGCACACTGAGTTGTCTATGCTACTTGCTGTCTGAGGGTCTTCCCATGGAGGTCTGATGGGTACATTCTGTACATCTAATTAAACTTTATGTTTCTTCTAAGTTTAAATCCAGGAAGTTTTAAAAAGTTTTGGATTTCTGATCCCCATTAAAACACTGGCATACTAAAAGTCTTCATAAGCAATCCAGAATGAAGTGTTTGACTGCACAACTAACATCCTTCATTCCTCTGTAAAGTTATATGTACTAAATATCTCTCTGATGCCTGAGAGACAGAAAAATTACAAAAACTATAGCTTCTTTATGCTTTTTTGGTTTGGTTGTGGGGTATTTGGGGTTTTATTGGAAGTCTGTAACCTGCCATGAAAAGAATACGTCCCTGTTCAAAACTTCTTTATTTGTTGCATTCGTGGAAAGTTCAGGATGCAAAAAGGTCCATGATCCTTGCAATTTTTTTTTTCTTTGGTTTCTCTCTTTAAAGAGGCTTTTTTTCTGTGTCTACCCCATCTCTGCTAACTAGGCAGCATGGTTAGGTGCCAGCTAACAAGAAGTGAGCACCAGAGCTTATGGCTTAGAGGGGCTGTTGATATAACTAAGAAACATTAGAAAAAAGTGCCTAAAAGGGAAAGCAAGCAGAGCATGTCTGCCTTTGAAGGCTCCAGGTCAAAGCTCTGTATGACTAACTAAACTGATTCTTCTAGGCTGCTGCATTTCAGCCCAAGCCCTAAAGGCTGGATAGCCTTACAACTTCTAAAAGAATTTGGTACCTCTGCTATTGATTTGTGGAGGCAAAAAGCCAAAAATTTGCTTATGTTTGCCTCTAAACTTGCAGGCATCTGATTAGCTTTCTAGGAATAGGTGTCACAGCTTTTCTTAAGGACCAAATAAAAACTGAGCAAAGACTTCATTGTTCAGCTCCCTGTACCAGCACTCACGTGGCTGGTGCCCATGTCTATTACTATACATTACGACTTTGAAAAGTGACTTGAAACTAATAAAAATAGGGGTAGTTTCCATAAAGTGGTGCTCTCTTGCTTTTCCACTGAACAGACCCAAAAATACTTTGGCTTATGTTAGATAAAGCAGTGAAAGAGAAAATGCTTTTTTCTTTGATCTGTAGAGTTTGAACTGCAATGTAAACCAGATGGAAAAACCCCAGCAGATAATTTTCCCTTCTTTTGACCATTGAGGGCCATCAATCCAATCACATGAGCTCAGAGAGCCCTTGAACCGCTATAGCATATTTACAAAGTGAGTTGGACTGAGAATTTTATTGTTTGAACACAGTGGCTGCATGGAAATAATTTAATGATATACCTGTCTAAGGAAAGGCTGAATTGTATAAAAGACTCTAACATCAATCTGAAACAGGGTGACTGGGGCCAGGAAATCAGGAAATTTGTGGAATCCATGGTTTGACATGCCTTATTTTTAGTTGCCCTAAACACTACAGGCAGCTCAGTGCTTCAGTGTCTGCTGTACTTCATAATTTTGTCTTGCCCTACTGCAAACAATTTTAATAAAATGTGTATTAAATTAATCCCAGTTTTACCGAAACAGTTTCAAAAGAACATAAAACAAATTGTAAACTGAAGTGGAACAATCCTGAAATACTATAAGCTTGTAACAGGCTGTTTATCAGACACATATGTTCCACCTTTAGGTTTTATGTGCTGAATAGATTTCATACAGATACATCTATATGGCAGAAAAAATACTAGTAGAGAAGCGAAAACATACTGATATGTAAACAGGCTATGCAAATGCTTAAATCACCTAATGAGCGTTCTTTAAAATGTCTCTAAGACTGGTGTACACTGGCATTTACTTTCTACTTTCTTAGTACTTTGGTGATTTAGGCATACTTTTATTGCACTGATGTTAAAATCTGTAGCAGTATTCTCATTGTCAGTCTTCAGTCAACAATGAAGAGCAACGTCTCAGAACGCTTTGGTTGTGTCCAGGATCTCTCATATACCCCTTCCACCTCATCAGACACTAGCATCCTAAAATCTGGCCCTGCTGAGGTATTTATACAGAATGGCACATCATGAGACCCACAAGAAAAATTTAGGAAACATAATTTTGTGGAAAACTTTTATATAAAGGGGTACTTGCTCCAAAGCTATTGATGCCTGGTCTGCCTCTGCTGTAGCTCTCTAGTCATACCTGTAATTTTCTGATTAAAGATTCAGCCAGTAAAGGCATTGGCTCCATTTCAGTAGCAGGTACAGATTTTCATTGGTCTCAGTAGTGACCGGCAAAGGGAGGTGACCTCTGTTTTAACAGAGTCATCCACCGGAGGTAAGGAGAGGTAGGCTTATGCTACTGCAACTCTGCTGTTTTAAATGTATTTATTGCAATGCTGGCATGAACCAGCCCTGGAAAAGATTCAGGGCCAGACACAGTCCTGCGTAGTGAAAATACTTCAGTTCAATCAAACATTTTCTGTGGTACAGCTGTTTGTTGGCAGCACATAGACTTCAAATCTTGGCGAGGTAATCGCAGGCAGGCAGATGTATTACATTATAGACACTGCCATGCTTGGCACTTCAGAGTGGCGTCTATTGTCTTTGCAGGAAGAAAAAAGATCTTTGCTTTGATAAAGCTTTCTGATTCAAATTCTGTAGAAAGTTTGTTCACCTAGAATGGCTGCTGCATGCTCTGGTATTAAACTTGTCAGTGCAGAGAGAGCTGCATTCCCTCATACAAGCACATTAGATAACTCACCGGCCTTTAAAGTGATCTTGGCATTTATTTTGGAGACTCATTTCATTACGTGAACAGGTGTTCTTAATGCTGTCATTCTTAGCTCTTCCAAATTCTTGTTAGTGTGTGGATTGCAGAATTTGACCTTTTCCATTAAAAAATTAAATTTGTCCTGCCCAGATCCTAATAGATATTTAAGAAAGCAGTCTGTATTCCAGTAAACCCTGTTCTGCTTAAGTAGATGCAAATGACTCTCTAGCAGGTGGCTTAGTGATCCAGTACAGCCAACATTTGCATACCTATTTTGAGCTAAGTTACTGCTTCGTGACTGCTCTTGTCCTTGCAAGTGAGTCACGTTTTTAAAAATGCTGCATATGAATGCAGGACTTTGTTCTTAAACTGTGCTAGCCAACTGGTTTATTAGCTTGAGCAAACACTTTAGCAACTTGCTCAGTCCTTTGGAGCACAAAAACTAGAGACTGAAATGGAGAAGTTTTCCAGAGAAAACCATGGATAAAGCTTAGATGTTAAAAAAGAGGTTTAGGCCCTTATCTGTTATTGAATAGATGAGTGATACTACCAACCCACTGGAAAAGAAGGCAATTGCATTGTGTCTGTTATCTTATGAAAGATATATGCTCATATGTCTGCTTGGCAAGACAAAGTTAGTTTTGAACAATAAGAAAGGATTCAGAATAAGGATGATTTCAATTTCAATCACAGTTTCTGACTGAATTACAAATTGGGAAGTGCTTTGCCCAGGTGATTAAATGAAAAAAATGTTAACCCTGCCAGTAGTGTTTCCATGCTGGGATTACATGGAAAATCTCTGCTGGTTTATTTTTCTCTTGCAAAATCCAGGTATTTCTAGATTTGCTGTGAATAAAACCAGCTAGCAGTTCAACCGGGCCAAAAGAACAACTTCAGGCATTTCAACTGGACTGACAAAGAGGGCAAAGAGAGGAGACAGATGTGCATCATGAGCCTAACACACAAGGTTTCTCATAGTCTCTCATGTGTTTTTCAGGAAATGTTTCATTCTGTTGCTCCTCCATTCTTCTTGTTGAGGCCTGCATGATTTAAACACTGCTGCAGACCAGGTGTGTGTTCAGCAGGGTTATGGATGTCATGACCAGACAGTGGTTTTCAGGTTTGTCAAAAAGCTTTTGGTGGTTTTTCCCTGTAAGGTTATAAAGCTATAGCACTTAACAATTCATTGGAGACTGAGGTCTTTGCCAAAGTCCCAGACTATATTGCAATTCAGCCCAGGGAGGCTTTGAGATTAGTCACCACATCTTTGCTACTTTCTTTATGCCAACACCGGGTCCCTAAACTGCAGCTCATTTCTTACCCTTCCCATTGCTGCAGTTGTTGGGCACCAGATTCAATGCACAATTATAAGGGGACAGCTTAATGAGGAGCAGTGGTCGCTGCAAGCTCCTCTTCATTGCACTTTAGTTTGCTCACTTCTTTGGGTAAGGATAAAGACATTAAAATATGGTAGAGATGTGGATTCTCCTTCCATCTGTCACCAACCTGTTGCATGGTTTTCAGAAAGTCACTCCACTCTCTGCGCTGCCCTCTTGTTGCTTACAAATTGGGAATGCTGGGCTCTGCTTTCCTTTGGGGAGTGCACTGAACACCATAGACATTGGTTTCTGTATGAGAGCCCTGGGTGAAGATTTTTTCTACTTTGCATCGTGTAATGCGATGTTCTTAATAATTATGCACATTTAAAAAAATGAAAAGAAGGAAAGGAAGGCAAAGGTAGGTCATGCTTCACAGCAGCCTTCTCCACTGAATTGTCTGCTCTCCAAGGTCTACTTACAGCACACTACAGCTACCTATTGAAAAGATCCAGCCAGTGTAATTTGAAATTCTTGTTTGTTTTGAACCTGTAATACGTGATGCTAATATGTAGGTAGATCTAATCAGCCTCAGAGTATTTATATATTCCCAAAGTGGGTGTGCTTTTGATTAGTTATAGTGTACTTCTGGGAAGGACTTGTCATCCAGGGAGATTTGTTTGTAAAAGCCGTACTTGAAATGAACGTCTTCCAAGTCATGATTCAAATTATGGTCCTTCTGCCACAAAGAATTTGTGTTGTCCCTCTCCTCCCTGATCTATCCCCTGCTGAAACTTTTGAGTTTGACCTGTTCAACACCAAGATGATCTCTAAGACCCTGTCAAGTATGGTATGTAAAAGTGTGTTAAGTACTTTGTAAAGCTGCTCAATTTAACTAACAATTTCTAATAGTGTAGCTGAGGCAAAATCGGTGTATAGAATAATTTTAGCAAACATGAAGATAGTAAAGTCCAAAGTCAGGCTTCCAAAAGGCATTTAGTGGTGGGAAGGTGGGCTCAGTTGAAGAATTCTTCCTCTCGCTGAAGTCCTAGAAGAAATAGAGGTGGATTTGGGGCATCTCCTTTGCTATTTGAAGATCTGTTTGTGTTTTTCTGCAGCTTAAACAGTGAGAAAGTACTTATGCCACCAATACTTTGAATACATTGGTCATACTGCTGAATAATAATGTATTTTTCATATTTCACCTGGTCTCTTCTGTTGCATACGTGGCCTTTTTTATTATTTAAGCAACCATAAATAGGGAGCTTTTATTTTTCCCTATATTCTTTGATTCCCAGATTCCCACACAAGTTTGCCAAGCATTCAAGAAAACAATTCCCTGCCTAGGCATTCAGTGTATTTTACTTCTGCTTCAGTTTCTCTTGGTCATTGTCTCTGCTTCCTCAGGATTGAAGTAATCTCTCTCTCTTTTTTCCTTTTTTTTGCTTTCTTTTTTCAACATTAATATGTGTTTTATGACTGTCCTTTCAAAGAAAGTAAGTTAGCAGTAGATGGATTTGGGAACTCTTTTGCTTGAGTGTTAATTGTCCTTCACAAATTAGCCAAGTTCACTGGCTTTTGAATCAGTGCAATCCACAGAAACAAGCACAGGGCCAGGAGTAAAAATGAAAGCAAAATATTCCTTTGGTATGGTAATTGTCTAATATAAAAGCAGGTGTAATATTTGGAGTACAAGTCAGTGGTGTGGCTTATTAGATATTAATTCAAGAGAAGGCTTCAAAATGTATAAAGATTGAAATCTTTCTTGGAAAAATCACATCTTTCTGTGGTATTCAATTCCTGTATCTCAATTCTCAAGTGTAGCTTGGTCTATTCTATAGCTTATTTGTAACATAATTGCACCATAAAGGCCAAGTCTTTGAGCTGGATTGTAGTACTGTCGGTGCTGGTGAAATACAGCACAAAAAATTCTTCTTGCTTCAAAACCTTTAAAATTTATTCTCCTCAGAAGTAGTATAATGAATTACCATGGTTTCATAAAGCACAGTGCAAGTGGTGAAGAAACAACAGAAATGCACATGTAGTGAGTGCTGAGAGGCAAGAAAATTGTATACAACAGGATGTTCCAGTCTGTATGTGTATAAGCCTACTACTCCAAGCAGTTCCTTTAAAATCAATGCAGTTCATGAGTATAGATCTACATATCTGGGTGTTAAATGGCATGGTTTTCTCAGCAGAACTCTTCCTACCAAAAAATACCCTCATTTTGAAAGCAAACTTCTTTTGAAGAACATTTTTTCAGAGTAATTTTTTGAAAGTGCTTGGATAATGTTAGAAAATAACTCAAAGTGCATAATTTTTCCTATCTATGTGAAGTGTTATTGTAATTTTGTGGTATGAGCAAACAGGAGAATTTATCCTAAGAAGCAAGTTACAAGAAGCTGAAGACAAAGAAATTTCAAATCAATGTCTTGGCTCAGTCCTAGACACAATTAGAGGAAGCAGATAGCATGTAAAAGCCACTTCAAAGTTAAATTAAATATGCATGAACATGTCTACTCCATTAAGTAGATATTTATACACGTTTATAATGTTATTTTTGTACATGCTTTAATGATTCAAGCATGTAATTAAAAGTTGTGCATAAGACTTTCTGAGATCTAAATGACTTAGATCTTATTTTCAACAATAATATTGGCACTCATGAGCCTTTATTTCCTTGAAAGTTAATGGAGCATACAGTCCTAGATGTTTGGAGCATTCACATTTGCAAAGGGAATGTTTTATTTGTGCTTGTTTAAATCCTATTTAAAAAAGAATGATGTATCAAAATGTACATGCATGAAGAAGCAACGTTAAGAACATCTTTTACCTGAGCATTTTTTTTTTTTTCTGCCTTGCTGCCTCCTCCATATATCAGTGGCACAAAGCAACCTGAACACAGCAGAGACGGGGGACGGGGAGGGTGCTTCTCCTCTTGGGTCCATCCTTTAGGCTGGAGGCAGATTAGATGTTGGGAGCCACAGGTCACCTGGAACCCGGTGGAAACGTTGCAGCTGTGTGATGGTGACACCTTTGCTGGCATACTTTGTCCTTTGTCAGGTCAAAGCAAGTCAGGAAATATTATGGAGGGACTGCGAGCCAGAGTTTGTTTGGTTGTTTCTGCTCTGGTGGCTTCACTGAGAGCTCCTCAAAGAACAAGCCCATGGAGGGGGCTGCCTGGTGTTTTCTGTTCCTTTTCCAAACTGTACTATGCCCTGTTTATAGTGTCCATTTACTTCTACTGAATAAGTATGAAGGGCATATCCCATCCTTGATTTCTGTGAGAGACATTAGCAATAAGGTTTAGAAAATATGGGTGTTAAGTCCCTTAACAGATCATCTGCTAATCACCAGGTTCATTTGGGAAATGAAAGCATGGAAACCCTGTCTGGGAATACCTACTGCTGCATGGCTTGCTCTGCAAAGTGCCCCCAGTCAGTGGCAATACACTTTCTGTGGGAGGGGGGAGCAAGCCCTGGAATGTCACGCAGAAGGCCAGTCCTATGGAGGAGCTAGTCACAAATATTCCCACTGTGCAAAAGGCCTGTGATCCCCCTGTGCACCAGGGAAGACCAGGGCAGAGTTGATATCGATGCAATTTAAAATACCAGGGTGTTGTGCTCACAGCAAAGGGTGATAAAATTATTGTGATGTGCATCTTCCCCAGTTTTACAGACAGGGTTATGGCAATAACACAGATTAGATGGTTCAGATGTGTCTGCCTGGTGACTTGGGAATGCAGAGCTGCTCTACCACTGCAGCGCTGACCACGGTATCGGCCTAAAAGAGACTTTGGCACAGTGTGTGCCACATTGTCTCTCTTCCATATGGCATGAGAAGCCCACGTGGTCCCTTCTGAACAGCACCAGGCTCGCCAGTGCCTGGGATGTGTGTGGCAGGAGCTTGAGCTTCCACCAGCTACGCTCTGCCTCAGTGACACAGGGTAACTGAGAACTGATCAAACTCTACCGTGAATGCAGGAGGGGCAGGCATTGGTACCTTGCTCATCAAGTCCACATCAACTGAATCAAAAAGACCCATCAGCAAGATGGTATGACACATCTTTCTAACTTCACTGTTGTCTTGCTGTCAAATTTCAACTTCCTGCTCTAAACCTTCACAGTGATCTTCATGAGTGGGTGGAAAAACCTGTCTTTGTTGTTAGTTTTTGTTCTGGAAAGCATCTGATCTTTTGTGGATATTTCCTAATCTCAGGCAGAGAAAGAGCATTTCAGACCTTGAACAGTAAAGGTCTGACAAAGTTACAACCAGTTGGAAACAGTGGGTATGATGGAAAGTATTAGCCTGGTCTAACAATGGATGGAGCAGTAGCAACACCTATAATTATAAATGTAAGTGACAAAACAGAAAGGAAAACTACATTCCAAGGGATTTAAAAGGAATTTTTTTTTTTTTAAACTTGGGCCAGATTGTCCCCTCCAGTGTTAAAACCCACAGGAGGGGATTTTTGCTTGCAAACTGCTACATGGTGATCTGCAGACCTCTCCCAGACCGACTCATCCCAGAGGCAGAATCTCTCTTTCTGCTCTCCGAGGGTGCAGATTTTCCCTCCCAAGTGAGAACACAGATGCCTGAGCTAACTTGTTTAAGGTCCTGCTCTAAGGGCCTTTCTCACCCCTCACCTCACCCCTACCCCTAGTTAGCCTGTTTTCTTTGGAGACACCCTTGTAGCTGTCTTGGTTTGTTGGGAACAGCCTCGGGAATGGAAAAGGGAGAGATATGGAAACTATGTAGCCTCCAGGCCCTGGGCTGCATGGGTTGTACAGAGAGGAAAAGGGACAGCAGAGATGGGTAAAAAGCAGATCTGGCTTGGATGCAAAGAAGCATCTGCACAGCATGAAGGATGCTAATACCTGGCTGCTGGCTTGCTGTTTTCTTAAAATATTACAACCGCCCTTCTGAGGTTGCTAAAAACCCTAAAAAACCCCAGCACTATGCTATGTTAACATTTTTCCTTTTTTATGGTATGATATTTTTAATATAACTTTTGGCAGCATGTGCTGAGAAGCAGAGATTTTCACTGGAATGTAGGACCTCAGAAGAAAGTCTGTTTGTCCCAAAGTGGCATGTTGTTTCATGACCTTTCACAGATGTTTCATGAATTTGTCATCCTGAGCTACAGAATTGCTTTTGTTAGGATGTAGAAATAGCTCTGTACTTGCAGAGCTGTTGGTGACATGACTCATGGTCCCACTGCACAGACTTGGACTAGTGCAATAGCTGGATAGAGGGAGGGATTTTTTTTCTTTTCTTTTTTT
>VZTL01068339.1:11615-71330 GCA_013400535.1 Scopus umbretta | reverse complement strand
CTTAAAAAAAAAAAAAAAAAAAATTCCTGTATTTTTGCTTCCAAATAAATCAAGAAAAAAGAAAGATGATAAGAATTCATTTGCAGATGATACGGAATATGTACTTGCACTGATTTACAACATGAGTCTCTTCATTTGTGTGGAGTTACAAGGCTCATGTCATGCTTTCGGGGTCAGGTCGAAGATAAGAGCAATGAGTTAGTTTTTAACACAGCAATCCTATCAGTCAGAAGTAGAGACAAGTTTCCCAGGTGATCAAAGTACCTTTTAAACCAGCTGACTTAGGGAGCTAATATTAATTTTGGGGAGATTTGGGTCAGATATGAAAGGATTTAATCCCCACATAGCTAATCCTTCCAAGAGCTAATTTAAATGGAGACTGATCTGTCAATTACAGCATCGCTTCACTACACAGTAGAACTTCTGAATTACTGGGGCTTAATTTAGCTTGAAAATTTGTTAAAGTACTCTGTTACTAGTTCAAATAAAATGGAAGCAAATGACTGAATTGAGAAAGAAGTCTAGATTTTTTCTGCCATCATTGCAGATGGATCCTTTTGATTTAAATTCTGTTTGGGGAGCTTAGTCAAGGGTGGATCTTGGTGATGGCTTTGTATCTTTTGGTGACCAAAAATGCAGATTCAAGGCAATTTGTTGATTTATAGAACAAGCTTTTTAAGCTGGCTGAAAAAGAAATCTAGATGTTTAGTGTCAGTACTTTCTCCTAAAATTCATTTCTTATTTTGAAACAAAATTTAGTTTTTATACCTGAAGAATGTTTTGAAGAGTCTACCACCTCCTGCACTCCCAAAACGAAACATTTCATTGTTGACCAAAATAATCTGTTTGACCAAAGACAAAACATTATGGCTATTAATTTCTATGTCAAAACTTAACATGTTTCATTTCAGGTTACTCTAGAACAATGCCTTTGATTTGAGGGTTCATTCATCAGCCACAAGTTTCTGATATATGTGCAGCTCTTCTCTGGGAGTCTGACAAGTCAAACAGTGAGAAGGGACCTTGGTAAGAGCTGAGCTATGGAATCGGCCTGACAGATCGCAGAACATTCTAATTCAGTTATGAAAAACATTCTCCTGACATCCAAATTTGGTTTAAATTCATGACTTTTGAGGCCTGCTCCACACAACAAATGTTTTGTCAGACTCCATAGTGATAACGTAGCAGTGTTTAATAGTATTAGAGAAGCCAATGACATAAGCAGCCTCTTTAAATTGCCAGAAGTTTCGCGCTTACTAGTAAGTACAGCTCAGTCTTGGCTGATTAAATGTGGTAGTAATTTCCTCAATTGAAATGCTAAGTCTTTTGCCGAGATTTTGTGTGTGTGTGTATATGTGTGTGCTGGATTGATCAAGAGTATAAGGTATGCTAAGATGGGAATCTCTCCTAGGTTTGGGATAACATCTCTCTTTTCTGACCCCTACTTGCTCCCCTAGTTTGTTGCCACTTGGCATAAGGACATTTTCAAAGTAGAAGAGTAGTGTGCAGGGTTGCTTTCTCAACCTGCTTGTGTATTCAGCCTTCTGAACCCTTACTGTCTTCTGCTTCTGCATCACACTTTGTAGCATGCATTTTCTATGAAAAAAAACCACTGCCACACTTCATTTCTCCTTGGTCAGCTCCACATTGGGAATTTATCAATTTCCCCTTCAAAGCGGTGTTAAAGTTCCTACTGATTTCAGTAAGCGCTGGAGCGGTTCTTGGTGCTATGCTACCCCCTTTGTTTTATGTTGGCAGGTTAGTCTGGGTCTCTGCATTTTTCCGTCTCTGAAAGCTTTTGACGGATGCCTGCCCCTCTCTTGGTGTCTGTTCTCCCCTTTCCTCCCCACAGCCAGCTGTGAGTGCCCCACTTGCAACCAAAAGGTCTCAAAAATGTACCCAAAGCATTGCTCAATGACAGGGGGCATTTGCTCCCCTGCCTCTCTGGCTGTGTAGCAGAGTGGGGACCGGGCCACACAGGGGCCACTGAGCTCTTTGGGGAGAAATTGCTGCAGGCACCAGGAGGTTTTCACTGCAATTCAGCAACTGCCACAAGCAGGCCAGAAGAGTGATCAGCTGCTTTAGGATCCCAGTGAATAAATTTACCAAGCAAAGCTAATGAAGTTCTCCCCCCGACCTGGGATAGCTGAACACCCGGGTCTCCACTAAGCGGAGCTTGACTGTGGGATGAGGGCATGTCATCTCTTCTCTGCCAAATTGGGGCACCCTGGCACTGCACATTGCCTCGCAGGGCAGCACTCACCTTGGGGCACAATGTGCCTCTCCTCAGGGCCGTCAGGAGTTTGATGGGAAGGACAGGCATTACTAAGATTTACTCCTTGCATCCCTCAGCTGAATACATCCCTCTGGCCAAGTACTTGCTATTTGTGTGCAAGAACGTAAAATTTGCTGTGTCAGTCCTTTTTTGCCCTCTTCCTCCCCCGTATTTATTTGTCTTTTCTGAAGTTTAATGCACTGTAGCCAGTTTAATACAATATGACAGTGACGATCCGGGCTTGCATATGCTATAAGTCATTGCTATAACTTAGCACTAGAAACTTCCTGTGGCTGCTAGACAGATAAAGGATGGAGTTGTTCTGGAGCCAAAGGCGTCGTTCTGCATTATCCCCTTATTTTTTAAGCTTTTTTGCTTGACGTAATTGCTGAAAATAGCACCGCTGGTAAAAGCAACCTTAACGTTTATACCAATGTAAAACACTGCTAATAAAGGACTTTGTTATACAGGAATAAACAAAGTTAGTTTTATTTATTTTGTTCCACTTCCTCCAAGAGCCTTTCGATAATTTGGGGACAGAGGTTAAGAGGAGCTCGGAACATTACTTTCCCTTTAATCCTTAGATCCTTCAGCTGACTCTACACTTTGTTTTCATGCTGAAGGGGAAAAAATATTTTCCTGGCAGGTTGAGAATGATTTTTCCATTAATCTTTTCTTTTGGAGCCAAGATACATTTTTTCACAGAGATCTGATGTGACATAATACTGTACCTGGAATTTCACACTAAAGAGAGTGGAAAAACATTCTCACCACAGCAAGCACTCACAACTGGGCTACAAACCCTCCAGCAAAAATGAGGAGCCAAAAGAGCAATTTAAAAAAGGGACAGGAAGGGAATATAGGCCATAGTAATTTCCATAGGGAGGAAAGCTCTGAAATGCCATGCTATTTGTTAAAGTCTTTCAAAGATAAACTGAAAGAATATGGTATGTAGTGACACAGGCCAACGATTATCTTGCTTGAAAGTTATCTCAGCAGTCTGAAATCCTATTAATTAAAAAAAAAAAAAAAAAGGCACATCAGAGCAGAATCTCAAAGTGTAAATGCGAGGAGCAATAAAAATGTTTCAGACTAATGCAATTCAAAGCAGAACAGAAATTGCTTCTGCAATTAAATACATATGTACATGATCTTGGATTTATGAAAGTTGATAGAAGCCACCCATCCCCCTGTTTTTGGCTTATCAGTGTTTTCTTTCAACATTTGAAGTGTTTTCTTCAAAGCCCAGAGCTGGAGCATCTCCAGGCAGTTTAATTGTCCAGATGTGGAGTGGATTTCCTAAACACTTGTGGCATGGGGAAGACATGATGGTTTTTGCTTGGAAGCCAATGAAAAGAAGAGAAATATTTTCAAATTCTGACTTGGTTTTCAAAAGGACATGTTGGAATGTGTCTTGAAAAATTCCCAGGCCTCAACAGACAAATACATCTGTCTCGATATATGTCTAATCATGGTTCTGCTGCTGAATCTTTCTTTGGCTGCCTGTGCATTCACAAGACACAGCCATTCCTGAGTTGTTTTTGTACCCATGGTAAAACACAGCAAAGTATTCAAAGGACTTCTGTTAGAGTACTAGATGGGTGAATTTCTCCTTAAGCCTGGCAGAGGTCTACATTGTGTTTCTTGATACTAGAAATCCCAAAACAATACTGGAGTGGAAGATAGATTCAACAAAAAAGGTCCTTTTGTCAAATATTTTTCCACCATGAGGAAATTTCTTGGTTGCTATACACTACAGTTTAGTGCTTACCTGAAGTGCAGTTACCCAAACTCTACTCCGTCCTCCATGGCAGTCAGATTTGCTGTCTCCCAAGAGCAAGCTAGATGGTTGTGCATGCTCTCGTGCCACACTGCTATTGCAGTACACCTGCAGTATCGCACCCATGTAGGAGGGGACAAGAAAAGACAGGTATTTGTTATCTTTCTGACAGTGCTCTGGTGGCATCTGTCCTATAAGCAAGACCATTTTTTGTGGAGAGCAATATTGGCTGAAATGACATTCCAGAAATCCTCTAATCACGGGATCTGTTTTTTTAAAATCAGTTTGAATTGTCAACTTCACGTTAATTGAGCTCCCAAAGACAGACTAGACAGCCTTGGAAGCCAATCCCCTTCATTTAGCCCTGACGTGTGTGGTATCTGCTCAAACCTCCATCACACATTGCTTCATTTAATGCTTCATTTAGTATGTTTTCAGGCCAGAGTGCAAAACGAGCCTTGGTGCAAGTGAATACCACCCTCTGAAATTCTATTTCTGCCCTCATATAGCATACGTGAGCTTGGCCTGACATTTCTAGTTCATTTCCAGAGGTTTAGTCCACTGAGGCAGCCAGGAGGGTGCTGGTGACTTCCCGGTGGGATGGCACTTCATGAACTGGAGATGCTTGCTTACGCAGGGCTGGCATGAGATTGCTTAGTCATGTCACTGACACCTACGAAAGAAGGAACCTGTTAGACTGGTTACATGGGAGAGTCTTTATATCATAACTAAGTTTTTTGAGCTAGTCATTCTTGACTACACTGCAGAAATACAGAAATTATTGGTTTGTGCTCTGTTGTCACCTGTACAGGCAGCATTTTATAGCAATGTCATAGAGGAAAAGCTACCAGCCGTAACAGCTGCTCCTGTTTCAAAATGCCCACTGCTAGGTGAGATGTTTCAGGTGTTGAAGGGCTGTGAGCTGTGTAACTGCAAGCAACCATTGCTGGTGTATGCAGTGCCTTTGCATGAAGCTAGCCTATAGAGAATATGCATTGAGTCATGCTCTTCACCTCATGCTGAAGTCCTTCATGCTGCTTCCTTCTCCTACGAAACTCATGCTCACAGCAGGGATGCTGTTGGAAATAGTCCATCCGTCTCACCCAATGCAGGGCCCAACTAAGCTCCCCCATCCACCACAGCTGAGCGAAGCAGCCACTTCCTACATATGAGTAATGAAAATGTTTTTCTTACATTAAAAATTCTAATAAATCGCAGCCCCTTTGCTGTATGCCCTGGGCTCCATGCAGGCTTACTATGCTTTATTTGTATGACTCTCTGCCAATCTATTTCTGAGAATTTAAAGCGTAAAAACAAATAGCAAAGTTATATGTGAGGGAAAACCTACTGCCTGCATTTGAAATCAGTTCCCAAATCTGTGGCTGGCTGAACCTCACCCTGATGTTATTGTGTGGTTATGGATTTTGGATGTTCTTTTTGCTAGAAGCGGCGAAGCCAACATGCACCCGTTCTGCAGAAGATCTGCTAAGGGAAAAAACAACTGTGTACCGCTGCTGAATGCAAAAGCCAAAACAGAGGTGGGAGCCTCTTCTGGCAAAATCCACCAGGCTCTCAGTGTTATAGTGGGTAGGAAAAGGCTGGGGAATTTGCATAACATTGCAGCGCAAAATAGGGCCATAGCACAAGAAATAGTAGGAAGCAAGACAAATATTCCTAAGTAGTCATTTTTCTTTCTCCCCTTCCGTCTGTCCTCTCTCCTTAAATCTTTCAGTTTTCCTTTCCCTTTTAGCTTTCTGCCTCTTTCAGGCTATTTTTATTTTCCGTTTGGGGAGAAAACAAGCAATTTTGCTTTGTTCACTGAAAGAATTGGTGCTCTGCTGGGAGTGACCAGGGAGCAGCCTGAGCAACATGCTTGCATTGCTAGGTATTGTAATAATTATGGGCTCTTTGGTTTCATAAGGATCTTTTAGCTAAGCTATAAAACAGAGGTTATGTGTACATATGATCCTTAAAACTCCTTCACCATGACCCAGTATCCTGATCAAATGTCAATACTTATTTTCCGGGATCCTGCTGTAAATCATTGCATACGGCTAATATAAGAGAGTTACAAGTTACATTTGACTACAGGAATGCCAACATTGCAGTGGCAACTAGTTTCCTAGTACGTAAAATATTTCTGTTAAAAAAATAGTGCTATGCCATTCCTGTCTGCATTAGCAACCCTCTAGCAAAGTACTCCTGCGCTGGGAAGATGTAGTGGCCAGCAACAGGCACTCATGAAGCGAAGGACTTTTTCTCCCCATTGCATTTCCCCTTCAACCCAGCTTCATAAAGGAGCTTTGGTGCCATTCACTGCCTTCTCTACCTACCTTCCTTTCAGTATTATGTCTGCTTCCAGATCCTCGTTTTATTCACTCATGTTGACTGGCACTCCAGTACCTATGCCCTGCCCTAGAAGCCTGTGTCTTCCCTGTGACTACAAGCTGGATTTATCCAGCTGTGACAAACTGGTTTTGTCCTCAGGAGCTGGGGGACATCTTGTCATGCCCTGCAAGACCTCCATGCAGGCATTAGGTCCTGCAGACCTGGCCCATCTTTCCTCTCCCTCTGCAGGCCCAAGAGGCTGAAACAGCTCTTGCAGGTCTGTGCCTGACTTTCCCTGGGCCGAGGGACACCCACGAGGGTCCTGGACAGGGCACAGGGATTCAGTATTTTCTTACTTTCTCTGGCAGCAGAGACAGATGTCTTAGGTCCATTTCCACAGCTGAAATGTTGTAAGTGCTTTTGAAACAACATCCTTCTGCGCAGCATAGATACCCACCACACTTCAGCCATGAGTATATCCTCTTCTTTCTTCCCTCTTCCTAGTTCTGGCTGCGTCCCTTGGCAGCCCCTGACATTTATCCTTCTGAGGTAAATTAATGTAGATAATTACGGTGGGAAAAACAGTGAGCTATTCATTTGGTGTATCATTTCTTTGTTCTGTTCAATTTGTCTAGTTGACGGAATCTGCTTTGGCACTCCCTTTCCACAACAAAAGCAACAGCCTTAATGCTCAGGCAGTTTGCACTGCCCTTATTTCATAGCTACTGTTACTAGCAGGTCTGCTGCTTTTAACATTTGCTGACATGACACTTCACTGTGGCGAGAAGCGTTTGTTTCTTCCAAACTTCACAAGTGTATTTTGAAATCACGTATGCAAAGTTTTCAGTTGACGTCAATATTATCATTGTCCAGGAAGCCAGGCCAGCAAGACTGCAGGGAAAATATGGGAAGTCTGAATGAATGAAATCAGACTGGGATTTCACTGTAGAGACCCCTATTATACAAATTATCTCACAATTTGGTAAGAAAACATTGCCCACAATAGGAAGGCAAATGCAATTTCTCTGTTTGCTTTTTTTTTTAACCGCTTTAAAAAAAAAAAAAAAAAAATTTGTGCCATTTTTTTCAGAATGGTATGTTTGAAGGAGTTGAAATACTAAAGGGTAATTTTGGGTAGGATGATCCTTCAGGTAACTTCTGCATTTTAATTCACAGAATCACTGCAGAGATGAGAACTTCTACAGCTTCTTACCCCAAAGACTTCTCAAAATTTGGGTCTGGGTTCCTCAACTTCTTATATTTAACATGTGCTGTTGGATGGAGTCTCCAATCTGTTCTCCAATTCTACATTTTCCCCAATATTAATTGTACATTTATCAGCCCGAGGGCTGCTTCTCTGTTGTTGCTGAAGCGCTGTTACTTTACTTCTCACAAGTTTGCAGTATTTTTATCCCCTTCTAATGGATGGCAAGTTTTTGCTTTAGTCTTTGTTGCTTAGGCTTAGTGTTTCCTTTCTTTACTAAAATGTGAATTTGGTTATTCTAGTAGATATGGTCATCATCCCAGCTACTAGTTGAGCTAGATACACAAACATGTACACATGTGTGCAGATGCACACGCACATGCACATTTGCACACATAGCCTAAAACATGTGATCCAATGCCTGACTTTTGCCCCTCACATCTCATTGCCTGTCCCTGGCTGCAGTTTGTGGCAGTTCAGCCAGTGGATTGTGCTCTGCTGGGAGACTCAGAACAGCCTTTTCAACTACTGCCCTCCAACAAGTTCCCTAGTAGGACTTCCAAATTTGCTATACCTTCAGTAACATGGCTGAACTCCAGCAGGACAGCTCTAAGACCCTGAGTTTCTTTGCTGTTCCAGGAAATGCCATTCACCATGGCCCCTTTGCTTTCTGTATTCAGCTCTGCCTGTTTAAAATTAGACTTTTGATTTAGGGTCTTCAACAAATGCAGATCTGCTCTGTAGAGTGCTTACATCTGCAGAGTCTTTGCCTGGCTTCCTGAACAAACTTCAGTGCAGGAATGGCTTTCCTTAGGCACATGTCACCTCTACCCTTACTCAGTACTTGCATCTGAAGGAGCCCACCCCAAAAAAGTACCTCTCTGGGACAGTGCCAGCACTACGTCCTCTGAGGCCATGACTCCCCAAACTCATTGGCATGTGCTGTATTGCAAATCTGGGTGTACCACGATGCGCAGTGGATGTCATCACATGGCAAACCCTGCATTGGCTGTAGCGAACCCCACTTCTGGGCAGCCTGCAAGGCTATTACACTTTCTAGACTATCTGCTTACAAGTCATACATAGCTTGGTGTCATGCCAAGGCTATTCAGCAGGTAGTTAAGAGATCTATGTGCTGGTCCGTATGAAGACCAGGCGATTTTCAAGGCAACCTCTTTTCCAGGCTTTGCATGTCACCTGGGAGGCAGCTGATATTTGCAGTCTCCAACCTTCTTAAAAGGCCTTCCATCCTTTGTTTCATGATTTTAAGCCCATCCCATGAGCTTTTTCCAGGCTGAGTGCTTCCTAACACCTTGCATGCACAGCTCAGAACTCCAGCAAGAGGCATTTCCAATGGCCTCTGCTCTCTCTTAGTGGGTCAGTGCCCACATCTCTCCTGGTATCAGCTCTATCAAATATATAGATATTACTGATACAGCAAAGCATGAATGCTCAAGTAATGTACTTTATAATAATATACTTAATAATATTATATATTATTATTATTATATACTATATATTATATACTCAATAATATACTTTCCTCAGTCTGAACTTATTTTCAGGGTCTCTTATATGCTAGCTTGGATTTGATTGAATATAATTGAATGTGTCATTCGCTCATACAGATTTATCTTAGGGAAACACCAGCTGATACACACTCAAAGGGCTGGAGACCACTCCAAACCAATGGGAATTAGGCATTTGACATCTCTGTGGATCTGGACCATTAAGGGTGTAATACAGAATTAATAACAGGCAATCCATATAGCACTATCCTGAAGACATGTAGTCTGTTGCCCAAAGAGGTTTGTTCATCTCACAGCCATTGAGGAAATATATGTAATGCTAAATTTCAGTGCATCAGAGAATTTAGGGTCTCCCCAGTGTTGGGGAGCCAGTAATGGGGACTTCTCCGGCGGCTGAACTGCACAGCCCTTGTGCAGCCGGACAGACTCCGTTCTGCTGCCCCCCTCTGCTGTTCAGCGCAGAAAACAGCACACTCTGAGCTGGGCATCCTCTCCCAATTTCCAGGATATTTTCTCTTTAGCTGTTTTTCTTCTTTCTTTGACCAGGTCTGGGAGGGGGTGAGAAGGGAAGGGAACCTAACTGCAACTGGATGTGTTTATTGTGCTTGGCAGCTAGCTGCAAATGCAAAAGGAAATAATGCCGGTTTCCTATGCATAGTAATTCTCCTTTTTGACCTTTTTTGTAGATAGGGAAGAAAAAAGATAATTGGCTGGAAAAGTGAAATAAATGGGACACAAAACCTGAACTGTGGCAGGAGAGATACTGGCTAAATGTACAGCCCATGGAGATGGGCTGAGGCAAAGAAGATCTAAAGGTTTAGAGTAAAGGTCAAATGAAGGCTGTGGTTCAAGTTCATATTTTAAAATATTAACGCATTAACACATCTTGCTTTTTCAGGTTGTCAATTCCTTTTAAATGGGAATCTCAGAGTAGGGCCTTTGTGGGTTTGGATTGGACTGCAAATAAAACAAATTCAGATGCAACTCTTCTTCCCTCTCCTCCTGCCTTTCAAATGGCTTAGGCTTTGAAATTTCAGATTCCACATATGAATTTTAATTCAAATAACAAGCAGAGTAAAGGAACAGGCATTACAACATTAGATAATTATAAATTAAATTTTAAGCCTGCCAGTTTAAGCAACCATTGCTTATATAGAATTAATTCTTTCTTCAAATCAAACCCTGCTGTCAAGTAATTCTTTAAGTGTAAAAAACAAACAAAATCTCAGCCCATTTTGCTCTGTGGTCCTGATAGAAGTAAACAAAACACACAGCTTGGAGAGAAGACAGTCTTTGCTTGCTGTCTTAATCTTTTTCTCTCTTTTTGCTGGATCAGCCTTGCATTTTTCTAAAGCCTGACTAGCATTTGCAAGTTCTGCACAATGGCCCAGTATTTCTGCAATTCCTGGCTTCCTCCGCTCCTCCTTTCACTTTGTCCTGTTTTGTCAGGAATTATGCCAGTAAACTCAGAGGGGGCTCAAATGTGAAAAGTTGGTACATCCTCTGGATTAAACCCCTTCAGAAGGGCTGTAAATGGTGTGATGGCAGTTGGTCTCTGCCCACCCGTAAATGTCCAAGACGGTGAGGGTTGCAAAAGGCCTGGGCAGTCTGACGTTCCTGCATGAAAAGCAGCACGTCCCTGTCTTGAGCAAACAAATGCAGTGCACTGAAAGGTCTCCTTCTCCGGCTGCTGAGTCAGCTGGTGAGGTGCAGGCAGGCGAAATGTTCATTTTCTGTGTTCAAGTGCTGTGTCTTTTGTGGCTTCCTGGTCCACTTACTATTTTTTCCAGCATGGAGGGGAAAAAGGGGGCTCTGAGATTGCAGGAGGAACTGTGGAAGAACATGGATTTCCATGTGGATCGTCACGCTGAGGGCCATTCTTCACAGAGAGAAAGAAGCTGATTAGAGCCTGCTCTAATCCCTGCTTTGGATTCCCATTCTCAAACTAAAGTGGCTGCACCATGACTTTATTTAAATCCTTCAGAAACAAAGTGAACATGGTCAAATTGAACTAGTTTAACTCCAGATAGGAGCATCCCCATGGGGGTTTAATGTGGTTAAACGAATCATCTGCAATTTCACTTCTTTGATAAATCTGGATTAGTTTTCTCATATATCCTGACATCCATAAACCTTGACTCTGGCAGATCTAGGGAACGTCTTGCTTCTTGAGGGCCCAGAAAGCCTTTCCAACACATTTAGTAGACTAGTAGTTTAATGTGAACAATCAATAAAGCAAAGAATTAATAACAATATGGCCACCAGCTGTAAGAAATGGAGTCATGTATTTTATACTCAGGTATTCTGCGATTCATTGATCAGAGCAAAGATCAGACTCAGATTTGTTCTTTGAAAATACAGACTGCTGGAAGCCGTGTGAGTAGAGATTGCCAGGCCCCTATTAATTAACGTAGGCTGCATCTTGTCTTTGTGACAAGTTGCAGTCAGCACAGTGTCAAAACCCATGCCTGCTGACTGCACGTATGGAAAACAGAGGGTGCAGCATCCCCTTCCTTCTCAAATCATACCACTGCCTTAAAGTCAATATAGCAGGGGTTGCTCTCATTTGTTTTTGAGCTTCTGAGTTTCCTGTATTCAAGCTTTCCCAAACTGCAGATCAAAAGAGAGATATTTCCAGTAAAAACTTTGTAATCCCATGATTTCAAGAGCAGGAGCTTTAAGTAAATCCCAAATTTTTCTTGAGAAAGTTGCATTTCTATAGCTGCCTGCATTCCAAACAAGCTTGCCCAAAGTATTTCATTTAGATAGGTTATCATTCCTTATTATCCACCTAGTGCTGATGATGGCTGTAAAACCCCTAGACATAGTGGCATTTCCATCTATTTCCCTGTACAGCTTGTAGAACATACTCGTGACATGAAAATACCATAGAAATGCAAAGTAATTATTATCATTATGAACTGCTTAGCATCCAGGAGCAAAATTAACTATTTGACTGGTGCCTATAAGAAAATCAGAATACATTTCAGTAAGCCTGTCATTTTTGATCTCTTAAGTAATCTTAAATAAAATCACACTGGCTTAGTCAGTGTGAAAAAAAAAAAAGCAACTTCTAATCTTCACTGTGATGATAATACATGTATTCCTTCATCTAAATAAAATCTCTGAACAGCACCTGGAATTTTACAGAGAAATCTTGCACTGGGGATTTGTATGCAGCACGCTTGCATACAAAATGTCAGAATTCCGTGGACAAGGACAGCAGTGAAATTTAAAAGGTGATGGATAAGACAGATGGCTGAGCAGAAGTGGTCTGCATTGCCATGGAGAAAAGCCTGATGCCATCCTTAGGAATCAGTGCTCGAGTTTGCAAGAGTCTGGCTGCTAGGGAAGCATCTGAGCCAACCCTGGGTGTTGCAATATGCCAGTTTTCCAAGAAACAGATTGATGTACAGTGTGTACTATTTTTTATTTTCTTGAGGGAGGAGGGGAGAACTATCTGTGGATTTGGGGCTGTTGTTTGGCTTTGAATTTTGTCTTATCAATGCATTTATTCACACCTAGGAAGATTTCTTTGAAATAGAGATGATATTGTGAATATTGGCATATCTTTCTAGGCAATTACTTCTTTTATTCCTCCCCAGGGAGAGCAGGAAACAAGTATTTGTGCAGAACCTACTCATTTCTACTCCCTGTTCTGTATTTAAGCTGCAGGAAAGGTCCCGTGTTCCTCCCTTGAGACTGATAACTGTTGGTCTCTCTGCTTTTCAGGGAGTTTCACTACCCTTTGTGGGCTTGCCTTTGTAAGGGGGCCGCACTCCCAAGTGGCCCATGCAACACCCTGTTAGAGCTGATGCTCCGTTGGGTCAGGCTCGAGGCTGCGTCTGATTGTAACCGGGTCTGGGAAGGAAGCAGTCCGGGAGCCCAGACTTCAGGGTTTGGAGTAATTGCTGAGCAATACAGGGAAGAGGGATTGAAAGAAATTGAGAATATTCCCGGAAAGGAAGTGTGAAAGCTCTCTGCCTTCCAGGGCTGAAATTCTATAGCAATATAAAGATCTACCAGAGAGAGTTTAAACAGTGATTCAGTCTGTAACTGCAAGCAATGGGTGCCAAAATAAAGATAGCTAAGCCAAACTAGTCTAATTTCTGACTATTGCTTTTTCTAAAGCATTTGATGATGGTGAAAGTTTCCACTTAATTTGTGAGAATGAAGCTAGATGCGAAACTGTATTACAAGAGTTTGAGTGGTACAGGAAGCCCATGAAACATGAGCAATGCATTTTTTAAGCAGCAAACCAAAAGGATGGCGGAAGCACAGAGAAGTACACGATTTGCCTAATGAGTCAATGTTGCAATTTTGGGAAAATATTGAACTCTTGGTAGAAGACTAGGCTGAGTCTAGAGTAGAGGAAAACACTCAGTAAAGGCTAAACCCTTGACAAGATAATTAAAACATAGCCTTAGAGGAAAGTCCCCAGCTGTGGTGAAGATTGCAGAGAGTGAGCAGTTCTCTGAGAGCTCACACCTGGTAGCAGACCCCACACAGAAAGTGCTGCGAATCTCCAATAGACAGTATATAAAAAATGTGAGCTGCACAGACTGTGCAGACTCGCACTCCCAGCCAACGCCATGCATCTGGGGACTGGTACTGCCATGGGTTGTGCTCCCTTGGAAGAGATGGCAACCCCAAGGGTGTGACAACATTGCCACAGGTGGCAAAGGGGACCCAGAGTAGCAGCATGCGGCATTGCTACAGAGAGTGAATGCCAGCAAATGGGATGCAGATTCATTTTTAGTTGGGTGGGAGCATTCAGGCTAGTATAGTGTCAAGAAGCAAGGATCTTACAGTGCTGGGTGAGCAGCCGTAGGCGGGAAAAGTCAAATTTTACAGCAGTAGAAAAGCCCTTCTGAGAGTCTGATACAGCCAGTATCAGTTCTGATGACAGATAGGAGAGGGAAAGGCCATATGCTAGAGAGATGGGGGTGGAAATGACGTAAACAGCAGCTCAGCAGTATTCCCTTATGGTGCTTGGGTCTAGACTGTTATAGCTGAGGTCACTCCAGTCGAATTTCTGGACTGCAGGATGTTGAATCTCTCCCCAACCCTGAATCTTAACACTTCTCCAGGGAGTAGATCCTGCAAAAGGAAGATGCTGGGTTGGGGGACGTTTTCCCTTGTTTTAACAGAGAGAGGGCGTTGCCTAAAGCAGTCCCCAGTCTTGGTTGTGAACCCTCTGTTTAGGAGATACTTATTGCAAAGAGAGATGAAGAGAAGGGTGTCCTCCTTTCCTTTTCAGCTTCCTCTCTCCTGGAGTAAGGACCCCAGACAAATCCTGTGAAGGGACCAGGAGAAAGACAGAAGAGGCTGGAGGAAGAGGTGACATCTCCTTTGCAGGAGAGGGCGATGCTGGCACTGAGAGCCCTTTGGGGTGCAGATCTGGCCTGTGCCTGTGACTCTCCCATTGGGACTTCTAGAAAACACACAGCTTCAACAGGGAAATTAATGCTCCAGGTGGGGGTATGGAAAAGAAAGCAGAGAGAAAAATTAATTATGAACAGGACATAATCATGCAATAGTACAACTTCAGTGTGTGTTTAAATTCCGTGTAAACAGAGCATGGGTTTGTGTTCATGGGAATGGATTCAGGAAGCTATGTTACATTCTTGGCGCTGTTTCTGATTCACTCCGTGGCCTTCAGGAAATCACTTAATTGTGGGGTCCTGTGAGGTGCTGAGCACATTTTGAGGAGCATTTCATTCCTCTGAAGCAAAAGGGGGTTTCTGGAACAGAACAAGAGCTCAGCACCTCAGAGGGTCAGGATGTGCTCACTGAAAAAATACGGTCCCCTTGCCTTTTTAGCTTGCACAAAATTGAGTTTAAGAAGGATATCAGGGTGCTGATATCTTTATCATCCGCAAAGCGAAGAGAATGGTCTGCTGGGGATCTGTGAAGAAGCCAGCTAAAAAGGGCTGTAATTGAATTAAAGGATGGACGGGCTCTATTGAAAGAAAATGGAATAGAACTGCTCAGGCATATGGGCTCACATCGTGAAACAAATTACAGGCTGACACATTGGCTAAAAGTCTGCGCTTTGGTGCAATAGCCAGGAATAACTCCAAACCTCTGTGGCTGGCTAAGGGGAACTGAGAGTAATGAGGGAAGCTTGTTTCCACTGGAGCTCATCCCACAACCGCTGACAAGGTCATCTGAATGTCAGCTTGGGTCGGGTGGAGGGCAGCCTGCCAGTGGCTGTGCCACGCCAGTGAGGCAGGTCTCCAAGGGGAACCACCTTTTTTTCCCTAGGTATGCAAACAGGGCCTAAGGGTTTGTGGGCTGCAGGTCAGGCAGATGCTGATAGCGCTGGCAGGACTGAATAAAGATACCTGCCTGTGGCTGGTAAATTGTGTGTGCAATCCGGCGCACACCAAGTATTGCCTGGGAAGGAGTGCATTCTCCCCAGAAACAATTTCTCCAAATAGTTTCACTTAGCTGAAAATGGAGACGGGTTCTTCTGGGTATGATGGTTACTTCTTTCCACCGCGCTGCAGGGACACGCAGTTCCCATCAGCACTGCCCTGACATGGTCCCGTGAACCTCCAGCCTGGTGCTCCCAGTATGAAGGGGCACAGGGCAGTGCTCATCAGAGGAGGTGGGAGAGGGTGTTGGCCATCCTGCAAAATGTGAGAGCTTTCCATAGTGTAAGGTTAAAGTCTTCTCCTAGGGAGATCACGGGACTTTTCCTGTATTTTCACTGCAACTGGCTGCTTTTTTTAAATAGTTGTCTTTTGTACCCTAGCAAGCTACCTACCATATGCGCCCAGATAAATCCCCGCTGGGCAGTATGGCTCCATGCTACACATGCTGGGAGTCCCATCAGGCAGAGCTGGGCTGCACTGCAGCCTTGAGATGTACATGTGGGCTTCATAATGTGTATTTTTTCAGACCAGAACAGTAGATATCCTCAATCCACCAGATTTCCCTGGCTTTCATGTGCCAAGCCTCTAAAACCCTTTGTGTTCCTCCTCTGACCCTGTGCCTTCGCTTTCCCCGGGTACCCTGTCCTTAGATGCAGACAAGCCTGAAACATCCAACAGCAAATGTGAACATCAAAAAAAAAGTATATTCAGCTGTGTGCAGGTCATGTGTTCAGAAGATCAGCCACAAAAACACTGCTATAATAAATTGATTTGTTTCATGATATTTAGTCATAAAGCAATATTTATGTTAAAACCCCAGTTATATTTTTAAGATGTGGAGCTAATTTCACATATATCATAGAATCATTAAGGTTGGAAAAGACCGCTGAGGTCATCTAGTCCAACCATATACATACCTACAGACACACTTACATGTTGGTAGAAATTCTGTGTTCATATTAAAGAGGCATAAGAAACTGCTTGCTATTTAAAACTAGAACGCATAGTCTGGCTGAACAAGAAGTCTTCCTTGTCTGCATGAGCTTGGTTGCTCTGTGATATTCCTTCTTCTGTTTGGTGGGTCTCTGTGGCTACTTTCTCTTTTCCTGGTGCTCTCCTGTGCACTACCATTACCCTCCGATTTATTTACTGTATTTCCCTGGTTCTTGACATTATCTATCCTGTCTTCACAGTGTGTTGGTGATAACATGTTTTGAGAAAGTGATACCACCATATGCTGCCTAAATTGTTTCATTTTACTGGTTGTTTAACCAAAGAGGTTTGAAAGCATTCATTTGCCTTTTTTTGCTATTGAGCTGTGATGCTCCAGGAGCTCCAGAAAGAGACATGTCTTATAACTGTGCTAGGAACTGCTGCCATTGAATTTAATTGTATTAGGCTGATGCAAATGAGAGCAAACTTTGGCCCCATCTGTTCTACACAATCTAGTTCCTAAATCAGGAAAAACAGTCAGTAAGAAATGACAACAAGTATTTTATTTTTGTGGGAATTTATTTTTTTCACTTATAAAAAATGCTCAAGCTAATAATACAGACTAGCATGCTAAACAAGTTGGTTTCATCCAGGATGATGTTTGAGACTTTTTTTATTACTTTTTTAGATAAGAATTTATCTAATTATTAAAATGGTGATTAGTTTTATGTATTGGAAAAAAGAGACTGAGGATAAGTAGTCCTCAATACTGTGTTTTTTAGAGAGGATAATTAAAGGTGAGGAAAAAAGAAGCAATAGATGTAGTGCTCAAGCACTAAGGAACGTTGCACTCTCTAAGAAAGGAAGAGCCACGTATTTTAACCGAGTAAGTTACCTTACTCCAAATCTACTGGCCTTGAGGAAGCCATTTCCTACCTATGGGTGGCTGTCCTTTCCCAGTGCCTGAATGGGCTCCTCGTTGGGGTCTGCTCTGTCCTGCTGTGCTAGACCTCTCCACTTTGCAATGAACAGGCTTCACGTGGCAGTGACATGCAGCACACATTACTCTATTTACTTTTGGAGGTGGTGCTAGAATTACTGTGGATATTACCTAAGTCATCTAGAAGACTATGGGGTAGAAATGTCCGTACATGTGAAATTGCTCTAGGAACCAAGGGACATGTTAGTGGATTGATCAATAACCTGCTTTACAGCAGTGGACACGCAAGTGCTGTTACAGGCAATGTTTCAAATGTTGTTGCCTAGGAAGAAGGAACTCTCTTAAAAATCACAGCCCATCTGTAGTTTAAAAAAACCCACAGATGGTATTAAAATGGCTCACTGAAGAGTGGTGGTATCCAGGTGTTTCCCCCTGTGGTTGTTCTTGCACAAATGTGTGCTGGCTTGTGCAATTACACTCTTCCCTTATGGCACAGTCTCCCTGGTTGCATGTGATCAGGGGCAGGTGAATAAAACAAAGTAAAGCACTTTGGCTAAAATTTTCAAACCCATACATATGCATTGGATATAAGCAGCCTGATTTTACAGAAGATGCTTGATATTTCCAACTCCTCCTGAAGTAAATGGAGCTGCTGCAGTTTTCTTTGCTGCAGAGTGAGTTTGGCCCTTGCATGGACGATGCCGTTCATTCAGGCACCTCATACTGACCAAGGTGCCTGGTCACAGAAGAGCAAGCGTGGACCTCTCTGGTCTTACTCTTTATCAAATGCCATGAACAAGATGACAACAAGCACATCAAAGTTAGAAGGTTTTTTGGGGAATGAACATTTGAAGTAGTTAGATTATTGCCCATCACCAAATGTCCTCAGGCAGGGGAAGAGCTCTATTAACTTTAAAAAGGGACTCAGAAATTGGACTTTAAACTATTTGCTATGCAAGGCATATATTCCTTATCTTTTTGAAGCACAGGGCAAGTTTAGGACCACTGCATTTTGATTCCAGATAATTCTACTAAAATGAAAGGCTCAGTTTTGTAATACCAACATATGACTATTTATACTTCTTTTCAAAGAGAAGATCCTCTCAAAAATTCTCATCTTACTGGAAATTATACTTTATGAAGTGTCAATCCTGTAAGTGAAATTATTTATGAATAATTTATGTTTATAATACAAGAATGTGTTAAGCTTCACAGATTCTGGAGGATATTTTCATATAAAAAGTACACGGTGTATCTTAATAAATCCATCACATCCCAGCACCTCTGTGGTTTACCTTCGATAATATTATTGGAGTACATTTACTTCAATGCAAAATTAAAATGGAAGAACTGGCTCATTTCCTGATATTATGTGATGATATCCACTGGTCCATTTAAATTACAGTAATCTGATTTTGGGTTTATTAGCTAAGTTACTGTGCACTTAGGAACAAAATTGTTGCAAATATGTAAAATTTAGCAGCTTGTGTAATGTAAAAAGGGTCGCAGAAATGTTCTGGCATTCTGGGTTATAAGTCATTGGGGGGTAAGGGTTGTTTTATTTTAAAACAGTCTTTCACAAATAATGCCCATCTGGAGTAGGAAGATCATTCTTCCCTTGATCTTGGAAACACTTGACGCTCCTAACTTAATTTACCATCGGGAACAAGGGTGCACTATAGAAGGGGACTGAATCAGGGACCTGCGTATATCACAGAAAAAGCAGAGAGGACATTAATAAAAAAAGAAAGTTTTCGATTAGAGTGTTGATAGTCAGCATAGGAAGTGTTGTTTACAAAAAAGACTGATGCTGTGTTGGTGTTGAGAGATGAAGAGAGAAAAACTGAGGCTCTGGAAGTAGAGATGTACAGAATTTGGGTAGCATCACAACCAAGGTGCAGTCACTTGCTGACCCTGACTAAGCCAGAGATCCTATGAGGGCTGAGATATTTCTTATTAGTGCATCTATGAGGCCCCGCATGCAAGGAAAATTTGTTTTCAAGTGCTCAGCATATATGCAGAATATACGCCTTATTTTGTTTCTCCACCTTTGTACAGCAAGTAATCATTAAAAACCTTTCTGATATAATTAGTACTCTATCAAATTTTCCAGGAGCTCTCATTGCTCTCAAGTACCCCAGGTAATTACAGTGCTGGGGACTTGCCATGCCCATGAGCTCACCTTGAAATCAAATTATTAATAGAGGGACTGACGCTCATTTGAGGTAGTCTTTAGAAAACTGTGACTGATCCCTTCAAAAGCTACTGACAAAAGAAAACCCATGTGCACTGGCCTGCCTTCTTGCAGTAACCAGATCATCAGTTACAAAAAAGATGTGTTGCTGCTGATCATGTGTGAGGAGGAAACATATAGAAACTGCGGTACCTGTCTGGAACCCAGGAGAGCCTGCAGACACGAAGACTAAAGAGATAACAGGAAAATAGTTGATGTTACAGCTGGGTGCCTTCCTCTGACTAAGCCCCCTCAGTTGTGCTGTGTAGTAAGTGCAGTAATAATATGCCACCACCTCTTACCACCTGAATGATCTTAAAGGGCAGTTTCAGCTTCTCAGCCAGGCAGTATGGAAATGCAGCCCTTTTTCTGGGAACACTGTTGCATCTAGGGAAGAGTCTGTGTAGCAGCATGTAAGATTTCCCAGATTCGGTCATGCTGGGCAGTGCCGCAAGTAGAGCAGAGGGTGGTGACTAATCCCAGAAGCTGAAGGCCCAAATATTCAGATACTTAATGAAAGCAAAGAGAAAAATGTTTGGCCAAATGGAATGGGACAAGTCTCTACATCTGTAAGCAATCCTGTAAGGTCTTCAGTGAGCTCAGGGGTATCAGGCACTTGGTTCCCTGGGCCGTCTCCAGACCATCTCTGTGTGGGGCAACCCAGAAAAACCACTTTGCTTGTCCTGGAAAGATGGAAGGCAGAAATACTTTTGTGGCAAACCTCAAATACCGCTAGGATCAAACGCATCTGGAGGCAGAAAGCTGATAGAAACCTGCATCAGTGTGACACAGATGCCTCCACGCCAAAAGCATGGACCTGTTTCAGTGCTCAGCTTAACAGTTTGTTTCTTAACGGAATCTGTAGAGACTTAAAAGACACTTTGTCTTCTGGTTCATAAATGCATGATACCTACTTTATCAAGCAAAATATTAGCCACAAATTAATGGGCCTGATTTACCTCATTTGGGAATCAGACACTCTTGGGGACATATGATGGGTTATATACACATCCCTCAAGGCCTATTAAAATTGATTTCACAGTTTAAGTACTGAATAGATCCGGGCAGATTTTCCACAGAATTAATAAAACAAACAGCTTTTGGCAACTGGATCACTGAATAAGAAGCATTAATTGGAAATCTACCGCTAAACATGATTGCTAGTACACTGTCTGCCCAGCGTCAGAGAAGCTAACTTCCAGGAAGCCTTCTAAATTCTGGAGGTAAAATGAGTGTGAAAAAGAGCAGGCCAAAACTGTGGACAAAACCATACAGGCCAACTGCCAACAAAGTCTGCAAATCACCCAGCAAACTGGAGCTGGATGTGTCCTGGCAGTCAGGGAGAAAACTGGAGGTGATGCCAATTTTCCTCAGTATTTACCAACACTATTATAGCACTGTAGCAAGAAAAAATCCAGTCGGATGAGCGACAGCTTTTTTTTACCTCTTTCTTCCCCTGAAATATATGCCAAAGAAGTGTCAGCTGAGACATCTGGGAACTTCTGAAGGACAAGCTGTGCAAAAAGTTTAGCCACAATCCGTGAAAGCTAGAAAAATCCTGTTTTGAGCAATATCAAAACCCCAGCAAATGAAGATGTACCTGAAACAACAGGCGCCAGCTAGCTCAACCTTTTATTTCAGGCTTGAGCAACCAAAAAAAAAACCCCTCTGAGAGGGAGGGAGCAGGAAGTATTTTCATAAAATGCTGTTTCCTTGGCATCAAAAACGCCTTTGGAGCAGCTGGGAGGTCCTGCACAGCCAGACAACAGCCGGCTGTTGGTAAGAGCGAAAACAGCGTTCTGTGACCTGACATGTGTTTTATTTCTGGTGAGGGGATGAAAGCACTTGCGATGTGCTGTGACATTTCTGTCAGTCCTCAAAATGCACTTGACGTTCCCTCAGAGGACATCGCTTTGTGGCTTGTGGGGGTGGGGGGCAGGAGGGTCCGTCACCCCTTCTCCACGCAACCCCTGCAGGGGCGCTGCAGCAGCATCGCGTCCTTCGGGGGTCCCTGGCGGGTGCCAGGGGGCTGGGGTGGCACAGGGTAGCAAATTCTGCTGCTTCCCTTCCTCTGTGTCAGGTCCCCTTTATCTGAAGAGAGAAGGGGTGGGATATAGCCTTCTGTGTAATAGAAATTCAGTATGCTTGAGAACCTCTTGCAGCCTTTTCTAATCTTAGTAGGAAAACCTCACGACGGCGGTCATTTTGCAATCCCACAAGAGCCAAACGCATTCACAGAGACCTGACCTGCCCAGCATCGGCGCTCCAGCAGAGAGTATGGGAAACAGCACAAGTGGTGAAAAGTGAGCAAAAAGCTTACGCTCCTTTTGATTCCAGTAATCCCTTCTCCAGCATTGTTCAAACCCCAGATAGACACTGTTTTTCCTAGATAGACGGGGTCAGATCCTCGGCTCCTATCAGCTGGCGCTGCTCCACCAACCGCGGAGCAGCTGACGCAGCCGTGCTAATTTGCTCTCACCAAGGATTTGACCCGCCGTTTTCTTCTTGACAGCATCCCTTAAAAGATACATGATGTTCTGCAGGGCCAGGCTAATCTGCTTGTGGAGGAGCATCCATTGTTCAGCCTGCCGCCCTTATCGCCCGCTCTCGCCAGAAAAGAAGCCCAGGCTGGATGCTGGTGACAGCCCTCTTCAGGCACAGGTCTTGCTGAGACTGTGAGAAGCCGCATGCTGCAGAAAGCCCCCAGGAAGATGGGAAGCAGCCATGGTTATGAATCACCCTAGAAACAACTGATTCGCTATGGGTAAATTCGTGGAAACGGCACGGTACTGTAAAGTGTGACTAAGGCTATTATCCCAGAGCAATGGAAAGTCTCCCAGCCCCCCATGCTTTTTTGAGAGTATGTTAATTATTGCTCTGGGTGTGAATACTCCACGTCTGGAATAGGTCACTTTAACCAAGAAAGTCCATTGCCCTTTCCATGCGAAAAAACGCTGGATTGTCTAGAAAAGACTGTTGAAAACATCTGACAAAACATCATCTTCTGTGTTCAAACAGATGTGATTCAGCAATAACTGATGGACTAGAGGGTGGGTGCTCATTTAATTAAAGGTGTTTCCCCGTTCTGTTTGCTACAGCAGGGATCAATGTGACGAAGACGCGCAGTCCTGCAGAGCTCTTAGGCTATGCTAGCAATGTGTTAGGACAGCAGACGTGAACTCTGCTGCTCTAAAAATCTAAAAATCGCCCCATCAATTGTGAAAAAATGATTTCTTGGCTCCTTTAAAAAAAAGGTGACAAGATTGGTACGCACTCTGTCCTTCTCACCATCCAGTAGCTGTTTGGGCACTCAGGCCTTGGGAGTTAGCATAGTAACTTAACGCAAATCATTTAGGACCGACCAATAGTAATGTTGCTGATGGAAGTCCCACCTTGTGATGATCCAGTGGTGCTTGGCAGCATTCCCAGATCCTTCCGTGTCCCCCCATATTGCACACAGAAGAAAATTCTCTCCCCAGAGTTGAACCGGATAGTTAGGACCATGATGGGGGTTTCACCCTCCTCTAAACTCCTTGTTTCTGGGTGGTGCCATAGGTTTCCCAAACTTTAGTTAATATTGGATCATATTGCAGTTTGGTGTCTAAAGGATGAAGAAGTCTGATGAGACTTGTGAAGATGGCAAACAAGGCCAGAACTGGCCTGCTTCTGATCATGCTGGCTTTTCTGTTCCCATTTTATGGCCCTGCACTTTCAAGGGCACTTTTGAATGAACCTTTTCATTTTTTTTAAGTCTTGAATTGTCCTAATGGGCTGAAAATTTACATAGAGAAGCCAAGGTGATAACTTCAGAGGGAAAGGTAATGCGTCATGTTATTATGCAGGAAGCACAGAGGCATGCACAGTTTTTCTTTACAAAGACTAGACACCTTTTTATATAAATATCCTTGAAGCAAGAGCATTATCATAGCAAGACCTTCACCAATAAATCCTTCAATGCCTATTAGCAGACTGTATATACGATATGAACTACAACATTGCTACAATTCTGCTTAGCTATTCCAAAAGAGAATTCAAGCCAGAAGTAACAATTACACTAATGCACTGTGTTGGTTAATTGAAGGAATTTATGACATAAGATAAATGTCAGAGTTCTAAGCCAAGTGTGTGCGTGTGAGAGAAAGAGAGAGAATGTATGCAGGTAGGGTTGTCGTCAGCTGGACCAGTAAATATAAGCCTCTGTGATTTTACATCTGGGAAAATATCCAGAAATCCTTTCTAAGCAATAAATTATATGCTTGTGGGACAGCAATGATATACAAGCAAAGCTGCACCTGTAATGAGCCTACAACTGTCACTAAGACCTGGGAACATTAATGCTAATTAATCTGGGAGGGAAGACTAAGAATGTGCCAATGATGCTAGAAAGTCTCATAACATACCCACCTTGTCTTCCACCTGAATAGCACAGACCGTTAATGAGAACACTATTTTTTTCCCTACCAGCTTCCTGGAAAGTATTTGCTTGTCAAAAATAGTTCACAGGGTCGTGGTACAATAATTTTCACTAGTCATTACTGCTCCTGTCAGCTCGGTGACAACTACACTGTGAACTATAAAGTGCATTTTAAAAAAATTATAAAAGCATGTCTCGATTAATGTTTACTCATCAGTTGCTTAGTATATGCAAAAAATAATATCACCCTTAATTGCCTCTGTGATACTGTGCTCTGAGAGGAATATCCCTCAAAGGAAACCCTTGGGAGAAAATGTTACTCTCAGCTTTTAAGAGACTAATGTGGCTTGGACTGAATCGATCAAACTCACGTTCCATGGAGTATCTTAAAGTGCCCATTTAGTGTTATTCCCAGCTGGCAGTTTGATCTGTCTAGTTTACATATTAGCAAAATCTTTTCCCTGTTTTTGGTTTATCCTGCATTTCAGCCTATATTAATATTTAAATTAACTTGGAACAAACAAGTTCCCTTTCATGATAACAGGGAGGTTTTGGTGAAACGGAAGCGGGGTAAAGGCAAATTTGGGGATTCATTTTTCCATATGCTATCTGATACATATTGGCTTTCTTATAGCTCCTGAAGAGAAACTGGCTGTCCAGGTTGGTGTAAAGTGCCACATGAGACAATGGCATTGTACTATTTGGTGAAGAAGTCTCTAGTTCAAGGGCTTTTGATCCAAAAAAGCACTTCAATAAGTGCCTGACTTTCATCAGCAAGAGTAGCCTCCAGGTCCTTTAGTGCTCTGTGCCTGTGCTGCACTTACAGCTCCCAGGTTGCCTGGGTGGATGAGAAGAGCACGCAACCTTGCTTGTGGTCAACAAGGTATGTCTTCACGGCAGAGACTGACTGGCAAACCCCCTTCTTCTAGGTCACCTAGAAGACGCTCTCTGCCCAGCCTCTTCACAAGAGGGCTCTGTTCTCTAAGTGCTGCAGAGCTCAGTTTACAAGCCTCTGGCAGATGAACTTCATGCCTTGGATTGCTTGGACAAGCGGGGAGATTGATGCAGGCTTTTTGGCTCACGTGATGGATATGTGTGCATGGGGTTACTCTGCTGGCTGGTTCCTGTACGCAATGCACTTCTTGCATGCTATAGGGGTGGCACGGGGAATACATCTGGTAGTAAAACCTTTTTGGTATGGAGCAGAGGGCCAGCCTTGGCAACAGGTCCTCACTGAAAGGCTTCTCCAACAATGAGACAGCTCAGGCAGGGCCAGCTCAGAGAGCAGCAACAGTCCCAGTCCCGCACTCCAAAAATGTGAGGTCCTGGCACCTCCATGGAGCCTGGGGTGCAGGCAGATGGGAGCTCTGCTTGAGAGATTTCACCGTTAAGGACAGAAGGGACTGTGATCTCAAAACATGGAGAAGCAGCTGTTCTAGCCTGTACTTGGATCTCTGCATAAACCTTTTCATAGCACATATTGTTTTCACTCCTACACTGAGTCCATTAGACGCTGCATCGACTACCAGAGGGTATATAATTTAAAAGGCTCCAATGCATATCCTATACCTACGATGTTATTTTATACAGATTACAGACAGGAAAATAGCTTCTAGTACAAAAGGGTTTTGCTAGAACCTGAGGCATATGCAGTTAGCTTTCAGTTCACAAATTTCCTCGTATTGAGAGCAGGAGAGTTTGCTTTAGGGTAATCAACAACTTAGGCCAGAAGGGACTAGTCTGGTCTCGCACATAACACAGACCAAAGAATGCCCCTCTCTTAATTCCCATGCAAAATTCATTAGCAGTGTTTGGTGCTAGAATGAACAACCAATTACAATGTTAAGCTTTCCAATTGTGGAAAATCCACTACAGCCCTTGTTAATGTTTACTTACCTTCACTGGTAGGCAAAAATGCCTTGGCTAATTTGTAGTCTGAACTCGCCTGGTTTCAACCTGCATCTACTGAGTGTCATTATACCTTCCTGGTCCAGAAGTGCCCTTATACTTGAAACTGCAACATTAGCTAAGGAGAAAAAAGCACAGAGGTGATATTCCATGGGAAATTAAGGTTCAGGCAGATAATGATGATATTCCTTCAGTGAATACATGTAGCAATGCACATCACCTTTGCAGAACATAGCCAAGAGCTGCATTTTTGGGGGTAATATATGTCAGTCTCCTGGGATAAGAATTACCTTCTCTACCCAGACTCTAATGTCAATTACAGTCACTGTCTTTTAAGATGTTGAAACTACAAAAAGGGTCAACATATGAAATATTCATGCTGACATTTCCTTATAGCACATCCTTTCCTGGCTCAGCCATTTCCTCAGTAATACTCCGTATCGTACTGTGCTCCCCCGCTGCCCCTCTTCCCCTAAGCCCTGTCAATTCACACAGCCTTGAGGCTCCTTTGGTCTCTTTCCAGGAGAAACTCTATGACGTTTCTTACGCTACTGCTCTGCCTGGATTGCTCTCAGCTCGCACAGTCTGTAACCTGGCTGTGTTTCTAAGTCCATGTGATTCCTTCAGTCAGCCTCTGCCACCCAGCACCAGCGTGACCCCGCTCCTTGATAAGGTTTCATACCTCACTGCATCACATTATCAAAAAAATTCTAGCAATAAGCAGTTTATAAAACATGTTGTACACCAAAGCGGGGTGAAACCCAAAAATCCTTACAGTTTACAGTAAGAGAAATTATCAGAAGGCTTACTTGTGATCACAACCTTTCGTTGACTGATGGAGTACTTTTAACATACATCAGCTTACATGTAAGACCAAGAGGTTAATTTCACACACAAATGTTTTCATTTAGAGATGTCTAAAGCATTTCCTTGTATGAACATTTTCTTTCAACAAAGTTGAATGGGAAATTCATTCATGTAAATCTTTTCCTGTAAAATCTTTCCCTTTTAATAAATAGGCATTTTCCAACAAATATAACACAGCACAATACAACAAAAATAATCAACAAAGTATCTTCCAGTCTGATTATGCCTAATTATGACTAACAAACTCACGCTGCAGGGTTTTTATTTTTCCTTTGTCTGCTAAACACCATGTGTGCTTCGGGTGATAGATAAATAACAGCATGCTGAATGAGATGTGATTGCCAGTTCACATGGCGGTTCCGCATTTTAAAGTAGTTCATTTCCTAATGCGACCTTAGGTATCTTATAATGCTGTCCATCACCGCAATATTTTGAGCGCTTCCTTTAAAATCACAATATAAGGAGTATTTTCGGAGTGTCTGGCACTTCTTCCTTTTTGAGGTCAAAACTTTGAGGAAGAGAGTGGCAGAGCTGTTGCTAGTGATGGTTGTTGCCTGCACCATACATTTCCTCTTCTCTCCCACTGGATTTGTTGAAGAAGGAAATTTCTACTGCAGAGTTATCCCAAATTCTTCTGAAGATATAGCCATCATCTTTTTAGTTGTTTTCACTCAAGCACAGGATTCGGAGGGGTTGTAAATCAGGGCTTGTTTATCTGGGGAGGGCTATGGGTTCGGACGTGACTTGTTTTTTTAAGTTGCTCCTTCTCGTTGACAGTTGTTCTGGACTAGCTCTTACATGAATTTTTGTGAGGTGACATCCTGACAGCAAGAAGGGCTAACGTGATGTGTTTAAACCAGCAGTACTCAGGAAGCCTGCCCAGCTACAAAGGTCTGCCCTTTCTACGTGCTGTGGGCGAGAGGACAAATTCCACGTTAATCACCAAAAGTGCAGATGTGATGATTGGGGTGACTGGAAAAGTGGGTGCATGCCATGGCACCAGGGAACCCGGCTTCCAGTCCCCACCTGGCCATTAAGCTGATGGATGCCTGTGAGCAAGTGCCTTGCTGCATCCCACCCTTGCTCCCTTGCATCCTCCCTTAGCCTCCAAGACATACTGAGATCATCACCACCTTGGGGAAGGCACTGCTTTACATTCTGTATTGCTAGGAAGATGGTGGCCTGGTTGTGGTAGGGTCTTTGAGGTGCTACTGAAATAAAAATAATTAAAACCAAAACAACAGCCTCGGGCACACAGAAGCAATAAAGCAAGTTTGTTCAGGACAAGTTGTCTCACAGAGGGATATAGGGACTGTTTGTATTACCCCCAGGTACAGCGCCAAGCACTTGCGTCCTCTGTGCAGAAAAACAAACTAAACCCAATTCTTTAAAATTCCTTTCATTCAAGCAACCCCAGCTGACAGAAGAGCCACATGCCAGCACTGAAGGATGCAGGATCAGCAGTCCCTTCTTCTCCAGCTGGTGGGGCAACCAGACTTGTCACTCGCTCCCTTCCCAGCACCGTGGGGCTCTTGGCAGGAGAGATGATGTGCACTGGTGGGGCAGAGAGGGCCAGCCAGGCTCTCTGGCCTGCAGGCACTGCTGCTGTGCCCTCTCCTAGGAGCTCTGCCCCATGCCACTGCTCTGTTCTAGGCTCTAAGAATGCCAATTTCCAGTTGTCCTCCTCAACGGCTCTGCCTTAGACAAACTGAGACATGAACGTGGGACCTGAACACATGTACATTGAGCTTACTTCTTTTAGTTAGCTCTAGCAACACTTGATGAGTTACCTGAGCTAGCTGTGTTTGCTCTCACACACATCTGTGTGAGAGCAAAGCCAAATCACATATGTATATCGGGTATTTTGTATACAAAAGGTACACTGGAAGACATAGCCAAATACCCTATCACCGACATAGCGAGGGGAACCAAAACAGCCTGCGTGAGTCATTCTTTATCAGGAAACAGATTTGTTTTCCCCTCCTAGGTACTCACTGCAGTAAAAAGGGAAAGCTGTAGCCTGTGATGCTAGCCAGCCCTCTGGTAAAGCATCTAAGCTGGTGGCACTTCGGTGGCTTTGGAAACAGTTCCGGGGCTCTCTCCATCACTGCGGAGGCTCCCACCTCCCCAGGAGCAGAAGTGTGTTAATTAAGCCAGCAAAGCTGTGCAAGCCGGGCTGTCAGGCTCTTACAAACTGCCTTGTCTGATCCTCTCAACAAAGGGATCATCTCAGCACCGTCGGCTTCAGTCAGTTAACGATGAACAAAGTGCTCGTTTGCTCTCAGAACGCGTTCAGCTCCGCAGCTTTGCTTGTTCAGTAAACAAGTTTCCAGTACTGATGTCTGATTTTGTCTCAGGAGTAGAAACAAGCGAGGGGCAGCTGCAAAGTTTGTAAATTCCCTTGCCATTTCTGGGGTTTATTTCTGTATTAGCTCAGGTTTTTAATTAGCAACAACTCTCAATATTTCCAGATCTCAGTATCAGAAACCAGAAACTGAAATCCGGAGAAACTACTTCTAGACAATGACCCTAAATGACCTTCCAGCTTAAGATGACCAAAAATGAACATGTTTTTCTTTCAAATCTTCTCCAGTCCTTTCTGTTTTGTCACTACTGGGTGTGTAATCAACAGATCTGCCATTCAAGCTTTTAACTTAGGGACACCTTTGAAACTTCATTTTTGCTTTCTCAGTACATCCAAGAACTTCCTGGAAGTCTTCAATGCTTAGTTGAATACAAATCCAGTCTTAAAACATAGAAAATTAAAATACTATAAGACGATGAGGCAGAGATCCAGCTGGCTCAGTGTCTTGCTTCTGACTGCTGGCAACAATGCAAGCCTAGGGAAGAATATAATAGGGTGTCCATATAGCAATGCTTCCCCAAAATACTTGCATAGGCACCAGCAATGAGCTGTGCAGGGACTTCATGACCTACGGACAGTGTCTCTGCAAAGATTAGCTCTTTATGGCTATTCTTCTGCATTTATTCAATTCCTTGTGAATTTAGTAAACAAATGTTAGTGTCCCATAGTCCTATGATAGAGAATTTAATCTTGTTCATGGCACATATCTATGAAAGTCTTTTTTTAATCAGTTTTGTCCTTAAAGAGGTGTCTTCCTTTCCCAGTTTATTAACATTGGTAGCAGGACCAGAAGACACTGCACTAGAATCCTGAATCCTTGAAATGTGGCCGCCTGAGTCCCGTGCCACCCCCAGGCAGCGTGTGACCAGGAGTTGGGTAAAAACTACATGAATATGGGACTTTGGGTTCAGGAAGGCAGCAGTGCATGAACAGCTGCCAGCAATCAGACGTCAAAAGTTGTAAGGCAATAGTTGAAAGCCAGCGGAGATGGAGAGTTTGGGAGACATTTGAGTTGACTTTTAATGAAGATTGGGTCTTTAGTACACAAGGGTGGGAAAAGCAGATGGGCACAAGGCAAAAACTTGGGACCCACTAGCGTGACAAGGTGAGAGATCTGGCAATCTGCAGAAAAGGGATCCTGCATAAAATGAACTTGTGATGCTGGAACTGGCTTTGCTTTATTGAAACTGTTGAACTGTCGATTTACTGAAACATTGAACTATCAGAGGCCACTATACTTGAATAATACACTATTGTTTGCAAGGAAGAGCTCCAGACAGTGGCACTTCAGTTGGCCTTCCCCAAAGAAAAATGTGTGGAGAGGTAAGTGGCATTACAGAAATGACAGGAGGAAATACAGCAGAGAAGCTGTCGTGGTAAAAGTCTGGTCTGCAGATAGAGTGACAGTGACCATCGCAGGGATTTCCAGGGGGAAGAGATACCAAGGAATAAAATGACAGCAAAGTAAAGTGGCCTAGAAGCATTCAGTGATGTGTTTGAAAGGACCGCCTCACATCAAGGACAAGAAAGATCTTGGTTAGAGTGATGCAGGCTGCACCCAGTATCCTAGATATCTGGGTGTGGTTGGAGTACTCTGGTTGGAGGAGACAATCCCAAAGATATTTGGAGGAGGCAGAAGGACAGGCGGGATGGAAAACCAGCAGTACTGGCTGAAAAGTTGTGAAACTGAGAAATGGCTAATGTTAAATAAAGCCTTCGGGATGAACCTCATGAATCAAGAATGACTGAGACAGAAGGAAGGGGACAGGGCAGCCAAACCCTGGAGCCAGAGACCTCTGTGATATGAAAGCATTCATGCTTGAGAATCAGAGATGCTGCGTCAAAATAATGGGCACCAACTTTGGGAAAAAAGGTTTAATCTGAGAGGACAGAGTTCACTATGAGATGCCTCCTTGGAGGGTCAGCAGAAGATCCTCAAATGAGGATAAAGGCAGAGGTGAAGAAGCAGGTGTGAGCAGTAAGTGCCCTGCTATGCTTACTATTGCTCAGCTCCCTCCACAAGAGGAAGGAACAACCCTTGAAGGACATGCCTTTTCCCAGAAATAACCATTTATCTAAAATTAGAGAATAGGGAAACTAGAACCACAGCCCAGGTGGGAGGAGAAGAGTGAGGCCTCCAGGTGCAGGGAGAGCTGGGGGAGGGAGCCCACCCCAACCCAAGTAAGAGGTGGGCTCCAGCTTCTGGCAACTGCTCTGTATAGATGAATCAAAGTAAAGCATAAGCTGAGATCAGAGGCTGGCAGGGGAGCACCTCCGTGTGGTAAACGTTGTCATATGATCAAGCGCGTCTGAGTCTAGCAAATTCCTGATAGAAGAACTTGCCATGTACCCTACAGAAATCAGTTTAGACAGGGGACGAAGTAATCAGACCGAAACTGGCCTGCTTTAGGGTGCAGATAAAATCGACACTTCTTGTTCCTTTGAGAAGCAGTTTTGTTAGTGGCTCTCCCCAAACTAGTTTGTTATCTCATACCTTCATTGCTGTCGTAATCAGTTTGTGAAGCTGTTTGCTTTACCTCCATTTCAGTTGCTTAGAGTTAGTCTCTCAACTGTTTTACATACAAGTTCAAAGACACGACGACGCTAGCAGCACACAGCTCACATCAAGTACAGTCTTGCTTGTTATATTGCAACTGATAACAATCTCATTCCAAAGAGTGGAAACACTATTTCTGACTAATCAGGTCACGCGAGATAACTAGAATGCTTCATTCAATATATAATGATTACAGTATAAGCATTACCCCATACAGAGAATATATTCAGCAAACTCGTTCAATCCTTTTAATTGTGCCTATAAAAGTGTGTAATGTCCTCATATAGTTGATGCATTGTCATGACCATGGTGCTCTGAAGGAGAGAGATTCTATTCTTGCAAACTGCTAATTGCCACAATATAACATAGCTGTTGCCATAAGTAATAAATTCCTGAAACTACCTCACTGGGATTTACTCTTCTGTATGTTGCACTGCAAAAACCCACTGAATGGCACCATATATATTTGGGGAAGTGGGCACACTAAATTAATCACATTTTACTTTTCTTATCCAAAAAGAATTGCAGACAATACTGCAAGACCGTGTCAATACTGCCACTGCCACCCGAGTAATATATTTTTGCAGCTAAAAAGGAATCTGTTTAGCAGGGTTTCAACATTTCTGGATGTGCACTGCAAGAATGAATCAAAAGGGCTGAGTCCTTCCAAAGTTCCTAGGTCATTTCCACTATGCTCTGATTCTATGATTGCTTTAGCTCTTAGATGCCAAAAATTTCACAACTCTTTTAAAACTTCCTACCAGTCCTGTTGTTTGTTCTTGTAACTCCAAGTTGATATAATAAATATTTTTCTTTGTTTCTTCATAGAAAGAAAAATATATTTAAGACCTTGTTTATACTCAAAAAAGGCAATTAGTTGCACTCTGCCAGATATGCCAACCAATTGGGAAGAAAGAGAAAAGTAGTCAGAAACAACTGACATACAAAGTAACAGCGTTATCCTTGTGGAGGTACCTACAACAACCCATCATGATTCTAAAACTCATTTTTATATAGTTGACTGTTCAAAGCAGCTTGCACTGAATATCTTGGTTTTGCTTGTCTACTGAGTGGTATTCTGGCATGTTGAAAATTCTTTATTGACCCAGTAGAAATGCAATTTATTGCTGCTAAGACACCATGAAGTTGGATATTTAAAAGAGTTTGTTGACTGGGATGGTCTTGTAATGCTTGGCAGGAATGTCATTTCTTACCTGGCTGTGGTAGTAATAAGCTGCATATGAACACTAAATTCTCTTTTTTTGTTAAAGGGAAATTTTGCTAGAGGGAATACAGTCAGTTTAGATAGATTTTTTTTTTATATGCTCCCTTTTCCTCACCTGATTTCCCCTTTTTGCAGGCACACACACACACAAAACCAAAATAAGAAGAAAGTATGACAAATTGCTTGTGCAATGACAGATTTATCTCTGGTTGGTTGCTTGTAATCATGTGAAAGTCATCCTAATGACAAAACACAGACATCCAGCCACACCTTGCATTTTGCATAATCACATGTTGGCATTTTTATAAATTTGTGTGCTCATGCTTTTTGTCCCTCTTCATATTGCTTTCCTCAGCATTTGCACCCTGGTGAGGAAATACAGGGCACTAGCTGCTGGACTCCAGAGGCCCTTTCAGTCTTGGGGTGCAAGCCTACGTGCAGCAGCCAGCAGCCCCACACACTGACAGCACTTCCCCCAGCCTGTCTTGTAGCTGTTTCCTCCATAGCATCTGTCAGGTCTACGCATGTGTTCGTATCTTTGCTGCCAAAATCCTTCCATGCACTGATCACTCCCATTCCTTCCTTAATCATGGTTATGGTTTGCTGTTCAGGAGTTATTCATGGACATTTAGCCTTGAAGAGTGCTGAATCCAGGGTGAAACTCCACCACGATGCCAAGCAGTAAATTGCACCCAGACAAGGATATTGTGAGGATATTGGAAGAGGATAATTGTACTCTTCTTTGTCTCCCAGTAGAAGCCCTCTACTTCTCTTATATTGCAGAGAAGTGGCATAAAGTAGAACAGATGGGCTTGGTAAAAAGCCTGGAACAATGCTTAAAAATGCCAGTGGAGATGTGGGAGAAAAGGTGTTACTGCCTTAGAGTTGTGCCTCTAATTTTCTTCAGGGTTTTCTACACAATAGATCTGGTGAGGAAAAGGATGCCTTCTCCAGGCAGGAACTGCCAGGAAGCCTTTTGTGACCATTCCCGTTCAAGGAGACAGGATCAGTGTGAATTTTTCCGAAACGTTCAGTGTGCATCCCAGTTGCTGAATTTTATTGCTTCTGCTGTGCTAAGCATTCAACTCTCCATCAAAAAGGGGCAGCTTGAAATAAAGGTAGATCAGACATAAATGGGGTAGGGAAATTATGGCAAAAATTAGGATATTTGCTCCACATGTGTTCTTCCCCTCTCTTCTGTGATGAGTTGAATTAGGAGGAAATCAGATAAACAGAAAGAAAATTGTGAAATGAGGATGACTCTGAATAGAAAAGGTGAAAGAAGGAAAAAAAACCAGATCAATGAATGAGTTATATAGAGGTGAAGCAATCATGAGAGATGCAGCACCAGAGCCAGCCAGCACACAACAGAGAGAGAGTGATACAAAAGTAAAATTTTTTTGAGCATCCAGAAGGCCTTGCTTTGGGTGCTCTCATCAGCTGGAGCCTCAGGCTGGCTTCTGCTGAAGAAAGGCAGATGGTAGACTGAGGTGCCTCAGTTTTTGGTGAGGGTATATAGACCTGTAAAGCAAATAAAACTTTGAATCAGTTTGCTCTACAAAGTTGTGCATAGAAGACAGCAAAGTTAAAAATAAATAAAGCCCTGCTTCATATTACACGAAGGACGTTGGTAACAGTATGGATTTTAAATGAAAAAAGCATTGGATATTAATCAGTTGACTAAAATTTCTGTGTTGGAAAGTAGGTAATAGACCTTTGAGGAGTCTAACAGTTTAACAGAGGCTGGGAGAACAGGCAGCCTGGGAAGCTTTCTAGCTCTATTAGCTCCTCAGCCCCAGGCTACCCATGACTTTGAGCCCAGGGTATCCAGTTAAGCCAAAGAAAGAACTTGACTAGTGAGCTAGAAAAGGGAACCAAGAAGCAACCGAGCTGGCAAAATTAGGTTTCTGCCTCTTCCTCCATTTTTATTTTTGTTTCCTGCTCCTTTTCTGTTCTCCTCGTTTTGTATGCTCCTTTTGCTTAAAGAGTTTAGCCTTGCTGTCCGAGATTAAATCTTTTTCCAACAGAGCTGTGAACCCATGAGAAGAAATGACCTAAAAAAAAATATCTTTGCTTCAGCTGGATTGGTATATATTCTGCAATGGCTGATCTGGCTGTGCTATGTCCTTGCTTTTCTTCAGCCCTGACACTGCAGGTGAATGCTATATGTCTGAAAATCTGAAATGCTGAATCTTTGGAAATCTTTGAAATCTCTGGTACCAGACCAGTAAGGCTGTACCGTCATGGTGCTCTCCAAAGCTGCTTAGTCTTCTCAAGAAAGGCTGCACTGTGCAATGTCAACGTGGTTCAGAAGCCATCAGCTCAAAGACATGGTCCTTTTGCTACCTGTGCTTTCCTTTACTTTGCCTCTCTTTCAAGTGTTTTATCTCCTCTTCTTGCCAAGACCACTCAGCGAAAATCTGAGTATTAAGAGCTGCTCCCCACCCCAAAAATAAATCTTTTACACATCTCCATTACTATCTAAAAGTACTGCACATCCATTATTGAACTGAAGGAATCCCATTAGGTGATAAGGAAAAGAGAGGCATTGTTTAAGTGAAAGCTCAGGTCATAGTTCTTTCCTCAGTGACTTTAACTCCATTTTTTCCTCCTATACCTTCACTAAACATTTCAAAGGATTTGTAGTGGTGGTTGTTGATGACATGACTAAGCAGTTCTCTCCAGCCTGACTGGAGAGCAACATGTCCAAAGCATACACAAGTCATTCTGTCAAGCAGCCATCTGGACGGCACTACTATGCTGACACCTGAGAAACACCTCAAAATCCAGACTATTTGCATCATATCCTGATGTCTGGCAAGTCTGCCCACAAGAGAGGGGAGACTGCAAGTGTTTCAGGCATTCACAACCATCCTTTTGTTGGATCAGGGCCTGGTGCCAAGATTTGTGCTATCTTCTGCTGGCATGGACCAGCATTTGAATCCAACCCTTGATATTTAATTAAGAACAGTATTTGGAGCATCTGTTTGCAAAAGCAGTCAGAGTATATCAGGATACCAAATAATGAGCACTTTGCAGCATGTTGTGAAGCCACGCATTTTATTATTTAGAGGTTTCTTGGAAATAAATTCCTTGCAAATATACACAGGATGAATTAGAAAGAGTCTAAATGTTCTTTCTTCTTCTGACCCTCAACACTAATGACTGCATGGAAACCACACTGCAGAATCACACAAAGAAAACGTCTTGTAGGCCATATGATAAACCTAAAATTGGAGCACTAGTATAGCTAAAGAATTGGCTTAGGAAGTCGAATCACCTAAGCTGAACAGAAAAGAGTAGAAGGAAGAATGCCAGGGTAGTAAGAAACAAAAAGCGTAGCTTGATTTATCCTTCCTTATTCATATCATAGCTTTGATTTGGTGGGGTTTTTTTCTGAAAAGTGGATGATTCTACTTTAAGCTACGAGAGCATAATTACTAATGTATCCAGTGAATATAATATGTTTTACATCTAGGCAAAGATATTGTAGTCCTATAGAAATTAAATGAGAGTTATTTCAAAGTACAGTTAACCTTACACCACTATAGAATAGTAGAAATTGCCTCATTTAGATTTTATTTCTGGTTATAGCTTCTGGTGGACTTGTCATTAATCCAAGAATCAGAAAATGCTGGTTAGTAACAGAATAAATCCTGCTTGCTCCCTTAAACAGCTATAAGTGAATGCACTTTGACATCCAACTGTGATTCTTACTCTCATCCTTGGGGAAATTGTGATGGGGACCTTTTTCTTGTGCTACAATGCGTAACAGAATTGAATAGCTGGTGAATACAGTAAAAAAAAAGTCTGAGAGATGAGCTGTAAAAACATTAGATGCTTCCAGACAGGTCTTTGAAGAGGAGGGTGTGATGATAAACATGAGATGCAGTAACAACCTTATTAATGACAGAGGACAAACCATGATGGGAGTTTAATGGACTTCACAGTGCATTTTATCAGATGTTCTTGTGTTCCGAGCTGATGTCTTCCACAAGGCTAGCAGCTCTTTTGACATGCCGAGGGAAAAAAAAATCTGCAAATGCCAACCATTTGCAGAAAAGAGTGCTGATGAGGCGCAGAATCAAAAAATGCAGAAAGACAGGATATAATGACTCCAGCCCCCTAGGCAAGGGACAGAATGGAAGTGGCAGGCCAGACCTCTTGGGAAAGACAACCCAGGAAGATACCCTCAGGCATGGGGGAATGGGTATGGGGCTGGGAAGTTTTTGGGAACGTTGAGAAGGGCTCTTTCTGCATTGGCATTTGAGCACCATCAGTGCCTGTTCTCTACCAGCAGTGCCTCCAGTAACAGCAGTGGACTGCCCAGGTGGCTGTATTGCATCCTCAGCCTCTCTCGGGAGCAGGGGGGGGAGGCAGAAAAACTATGTCAGTAGCTTTTGTCTCTGTCAATAAATGCCAGGCTGGGATGTGGCATTTAAAGTGCTCTGTAGGAAGGAAGATGAGAGATCTTTATTTTCAATTATATGGAAATGCGCACAGCAGTTTTCTTATATAAACTGGCCTATATCTAGGAAGGTGGAGGCATAGGAAACTGAACTCCTGTAAAGAGTGGCAGAGGAGTTTTCTTCAAGGAGAATATGCAAAGTTGAGAGTTCAGGGGAAGTAGCTTAGTCTTGGAGTGAGTCTGGGGGAATATCGGCAGCATGTAGAGAAGTTCTCCCTTTGACTAGATTTCACCTCAGGTTCTTGCCTTCCTATAGCTGAAAGACCAAAGAGAGCCCCAGATCAGTATGTGCACATGTAGGCATTCCCTTTCAGATGCCACTGGTTTACATTCACGCTTTGATGCTGGGGAAACAAGTCCCTTGCACATAAGGCACTGTTTTCCAAAATAACATAGGTATCTGGGAATATAACTTCATACTCCTATCTTCTCTAGCTGGCTTGAAAGTTGTATTGACAGTGATGTCAAGGTTAAACTGCTTTTTTTTAAGTAAATCATCATCTGAGTTTCTAAAAATTAGCTTCATTATGATGTATTGTCAGTATTAGACCTATTTATTACTACTAAAGTTATTTGTTTATCATTTGTATTTTACTTACATGGACTATTAAACTATATCAGTTATTAACTTGTTTCTGAACGGTTTAATTTTATGATGTGACTAGCATAATGCCATGTTATTTAAGGGTACACATTGTGAAATAATAGAGAAAAGTTCATTCATTATTAAAAGATTTATAAAAATGGTTCTCCTAATGTTAGCTTAAGAAAAAAATAATAAATCCTAATGTTTTTTGGCATAAGCTAGCCTCTCAGTGACCCTTTAGGCTACAGAAATGAAGATACTGCTGAGCATCTAGCCTCTAACCTTCAAAACATTGAAATAAAACAGATGTTTTCTACTAACAGGGCTCTTGATAACTCAGAAATTTCTTGAGTTAGACCACAGTACTGTGTTATAACTCAGAAACAAATGGTAATAAAATGATGGATGCAATGCTCCACTCCTCAGAGAACTTCTATCCACATGTGCTCATGTATCCCATGAAATGGCTTTGATATGGGAACTAATATTGCTGGTCAAAATAATTACAGAAAGGCTTTCCAGCGTGATGAATCCCAGAATCACAGCAATGAGGGCTGGAAGGGAGTCCAAGAGCGCAGCCAGCCCATCTTTTTGCCTTGTGGCAGAGCCAGCCATACCTTTCCCACATCTGGCAGATGTTACTAAGGCCACTCTCTGGTGCCAAGTGCACAGCCCCTCCACGCCTCCTAGTCCTGTCTTTCAACTAGCCCTTATGGTTAAACATTTGTCTCCTAATATCTAACTTAAATCTTCCTTGCTGCATTTGAAGCCCTTTAAGTCTCATCCTCTCCAAAGGGCATACTCCAATAGATAGTAGCTCATTCTACTTCTCTAATAATTTACATCTTTCAAGAGATATCTCATCCCCCCTCTAGTTCTTCTCCTTGCTTGACATGGTAACTAACTCCAATTCTTTTAACCTGTGCTTATGAAACATAGTGTCTGACAACATAGCATTATTTGTTGCTCTCACCCTGGCTTTCTCCCCCAGATCCATACTCTTCTTGGCCTGTGCTCACAGCGCTCAAGAGTAATGCTTGACTTTTCACAGCTTTATGACATTGTTGATTTCCATTCAACTTGTGATTTTTTAAATTGGAAATGGTGCATGTTAATTAGCTTGATTGCAATTATTAGAATGAAATTGGGACAGATAAACAATGGAATACAAGTGATTATACCCAACAGGATTCTATTTTTGGTTGACTTTCTAGTAGGACTTACCACTCTCTGTCCAGTTTTTACTATTTACACAGAAAGAATTTGTTGTTACTTCAATACTTGAATTCCTTGAACTTCTAATGCCTGCAAATTTTGGTTTCTGTCTTCTTTTATTGGGTAGCTAGTGCCATTGTGGTGGGTTGACCCAGGCTGGATACCAGGTGCCCACCAAAGCCACGCTATCACTCACTGCCTCAGCTAGACAGGGGAGAGAAAATATAATGAAAAGCTTGTGGGCTGAGACAAGGACAGGGAGAGCTCACTCACCAATTACCATCACAGGCAAAACAGATTCAACTTGGGGAAAATCAGTTTAATTTATTAACCAATCAAATCAGAGTAGGGTAATGAGAAATAAAACCAAATCTTAAAAATACCTTCCCCCACCCCTTCCTTCTTCCTGGGCCCAACTTCACTCCAGATTTTCTCTGCCTCCTCCCCCTGAGCAGCACAGGGGAATGGGGAATGGGGGTTGCAGTCAGTTCATCAAACGTCATCTCTGCCGCTCCTTCCTTCTCAGGGGAAGGACTCCTCACACTCTTCCCCTGCTCCAGCATGGGATCCCTCCCATGGGAGACAATCCTCCATGAACTTCTTCAACATGGGTCTTTCCCATGGGCTGCAGTTCTTCCCAAACTGCTCCAGCGTGGTTCCCTTCCATGGAGTGCAGTCCTTCAGGAACAGACTGCTCCAGTGCAGGTCCCCCATGGGGTCACAAGTCCCGCCAGCAAACCTGCTCCAGCATGGGCTCCTCCCTCTCCATGGGTCCATGGGTCCACAGGTCCTGCCAGGAGCCTGTTCCAGTGTGGGCTTCCCATGGGGTCACAGCCTCCTTCGGGCACCCACTTGCTCCTGCGTGGTGTCCTCCACAGGCTGCAGGTGGACATCTGCTCCACTGTTAACTTCCATGGGCTGCAGGGGGACATCCTGCCTCACCATGGTCTTCACCACAGGCTGGAGGGAAATCACCGCTCCACACCTGGAGCACTTCCTTCACCCTCCTTCTTCACTGACGTTGGTGTCTGCATAGGGAAGTCTCCCAGGGAGGTGGTGGAGTCACCATCCCTGAAGGTATTCAAAAGACTTGTAGATGTGGCACTTCGAGACCTGGTTTAGTAGGTATGGTGGTGTTGGATTGACAGTTGGACTAGATGATCTCAGAGGTCTTTTCTGACCTTAATGATTCTATGATTCTATGATAGTCGTTCCTCTCGCACATTCTCACTCCTCTCTCCAGCTGCAGTTGCTGTTGCTCTGTTTATTTTCCCCTTCTCAGATATATTATCACAGAGGTTCTGTCACCATCGTTGATGGGTTTGGCCTTGCCCAGCGGCAGGTCCATCTTGGAGCCAGCTGGCATTGGCTGTATTGGACATGGGGGAAGCTTCTAGCAGCTTCTCACAGAAGCCACCCTGTAGCCCCACTGCTACCAAAACCTGGCCATGCAAACCCAATACAGCCATCATCTTCCGAGTGAAGTATCCCAGTGAGGGGCTGCTGTAATAGATCTGAAGAGTCAAAACCTATTCAAATTTATAATTCTTATAATAAGAATTATATAACAGGAAAAATTGTCTCTGCTTCATAAAAACAGAGATGAGAAAAAAGATATTCAGGGTAAATTAGCCTGTAATATACTTGCTTAAATTATGTTTATTTTGCTGTATTGCACCTCACTGCAAGTGTTTAGGGTAAGAGAAAAGGGGACAACTTTTTTCAGTGGATGTCTAACAATAAAATGCATTTGGGTTCTTATGTTAAAAGAATCAAAATCTTTTTACTTCTCCTTAAATATCTTAAAGAATCTGGACCCTAGTTGGATTTTCCAAGTGCTGAGCTGCCTAATTTCATGAGAATCAAGAGGAGTTTGGTAGCTAAATACTTAGGCATTTTGGAAAGCCTTTTTAGCACCTGTCGGTAGTCAGGGCAGATGTCCAATGCTATTCTCTGAGCAGAGAGACTGTTTTGGTTCTGCTCAGTGAGATGAAGGGGCAAAGCACCAAAGGACTCTTAATAGTCATTTCTTATGCCTTGAAGGAGCGTTTGGCCCATTCCTGCCTTTCTTCCAGAACTCAGCAATACACTGTACCTTACTTGGCAGATTCCAGAGAATTACTAAAAAATTCATAACCCAGAAACAGAAAAATATAAACAGTAATGCTGGATCCTGCAGTATGTATGAATATAATTGATGCCAATTCTAAATGAATAATGCTAATTACCATAACTAGATTTATAGACACTAAAATGACATTTGTGTCTTACTTTCAACATGGGAAAATGAAACAACGAGAGGCAAAAACATCTCACAGCTGAAAACAAACTCAGTGTTGAAATCGGTCAGTAGTGCTTTCAACAGTCACTTGCTTAATTATTTCTTGCTTTCCTTGTGCTGCTGCCAAGAACAAAGGTCATATTTAATGACTGCCTAAATCATTCACAATATTTTTTAGACTTGCCCTAGAGGTAGCTGATGTAGATCCTTTCATACTTGGTAGGAAAGTCTCATAAGGATTACTCTGTTAAAGAAACATTGCTTTTATTTATCCTTCTAAACTGATTTGAATCCCTTCACATCTTCCAAAATATGTATTTTTTTTTTCTTTTCTGTTTTCCATCAGATGCTGTAGTGACAGCTCCAACAAGGCAACACTGGTTGTTTCAAGATTATAGAGCACTCAAGACACCCACATCAACTTTGAAGTAAATTAATGGAGCCACAAGCACTTTCCTCTGCCAAACACAAAAGAATATATGTCATCATAGCATCATAGTAATGACATACAACCTTAACCAAGAGTCAGAAACAACAGCACAAAACTGAGGACCTAAGTCTCCTCTGTCTTGTCCCTCAAGTAGAAAATGTCATGACTCCATCAGTTGGGAGTAGTGGTTTACCGTCACTGTTCTAGAAAGTGAAATCAAATATAAACTCATCTTTTTAATGACAAGGCACTCCTGGTGTTCGCATTCACTTATTTTCTGGCTTCACTAAGGGCCAGTAGCTGGGCAGTAAGCAATAGGAAAGTATGTTATAACAAAGCACTTAATGGTGAGGTGGAAATGGAAGAAAGAATGGAGGAAAACACAATATTAGTTACGTAATATTGGAGACAGCCTGAGACAGACTGCTAGGAGTCTGCCACCAGCCCCAAAAATGGGGCACATATGAAGAGTATGCCTTGTCAAGGAGGGTTGGCAGTAGAAAGTGTTGGGGCTCAAAAGAATGAATTTCATTCTATCTGATGGATCTAGGTCCTATTATGGAAGTGACCTTGTACTTTCCGTATTTTTTAAAACATCTCAGTAGAACACAGGGTGATCACAGAGGTGGTCCCTACACTAGCATTACACTGACACCAAATCAAGTCAGAGTTTCTTTCTGCTCTTTCCTCCCATTGATGGTGTTCCTGCCCCACAGAATAAAATGCAAGTCCCATATTTTTTAATGTCCCTTTGAAAACTGACCCTTGAAAACACAGACTAATTACTTCAATCCATCCTGTTTATTAAAATACAGGCTTTAGTGTTAGTGCATGGTGGTTATTTTTCGACATTACTGAAGTCTGCTTTTGCTGTCATTTAAGCCCATACCATCACAGCATCATGGAGTAACCCAAGTGGGAAGGGACCTCAGGAGGGCTCCTGCCCAACCTCCTCACAAAGCAAGGTCAACTATGAGAGCAGACCAGAGTGCTCAGGGCTTTACCGAACCAGGTCTTGAAAAACCCCAAGGACACAGACTGCACAGCCTCTCTGGGCAGCATCTTCCCATGCTCAGTTGCCCTCATGATGTCAGAGCATTTCCTCTTTCAAGCTACATCTGTTTTCTTATGTGCCCTTGTCATGGATCACTGTGAAAACCCTGCTTCTGTGTTCTCAAAAAACTCCTTACAGGCACTGGAATGAAAAATGTTGTGCAGAAGCAGCATTAGTTCCTAAATAGGCTATATTTTATGCAAAGCAAGATCAGACCTTTGTCTTGCAGTCTTTCCCATTTCCTCTCCTCTTCATCAAGTCCTTACTGAGCATCATCTCCCTATCGTTCCCCAGCATGCCGATCCAGCAAGGTATAGAAGCACAGGTTCGGCTGCAAGCACACATGTGTAGAGGACCACTGACTTTAGACAAACTTTCAGCACTGTCACATGCATGAGCAGGCTCTCAAAAACGTGAGTGGCTAAAACGTCATGTGATTTAATACACATCTTCAGCAACACTCTTGGTTTAGAGCTGGAATTATCCACCCATTATCTCTCAGTCACAAAAGCTGGAAACTAAACTTGTTTTTGTGTTTTAAATGAAAGTTGATATTCTGAAATCATTCCTTGGCCCAGGAGTATATGCTGGTAACACATTAACCGATGTGAGAACTGGAAACAGTGCATCTGTACCTAGGCACGTGCTTTCGGAACTTGCAAGACAGAGGGAAGAGAGAACAGCTCAGCAGTGCGTATGCTCCCTGTTTCCCTCAAGAGGACCATAAACCAGCAAACTGTTACACGAACCTTAACTCGCATATCGAGATATTCCATTGAAATGATATGCGGTAAGCATGTGATTAACTATCAACAGACTGTCATTTAAACGTCATCCTTAAAGAGTTATTTAAAATGAAATAAATTTAGCAGAGAATCAAGCTGCACTGGGGGAAGTTTAGCTTGTAGGAATTTGCTGTCCGACTGGGTCCTGAGTCTCATTCGGGTTTAATGCAGTCTGTAATGGCATCGGTGAAACTCACCCACATTTTATATCATAGAGCCACAGCAAATGTTAAAAACCTTTTAACTAGCCATTTCTACTGACAGGCAAAATATCCACAATTACTCTTAATAAGCCCAAACTGGGAGACTGGCTTTCATTCCTTAGGGAACAGGCAACTACCAGATCATGGGAATTAGGAAGAAGCTGCTTTTCTGAGCGCAGTCCACATTTCTTCATTATTAATGCATTTGTCATTCTCGAAAAGCATGACAAAAGACCCAAGTGCAAGAGGAAGGCGTGGGAGAGAGAGAGTCTGTTAGTCTGGCACTTCCTAGCACACATCCATAAACTCTACCGGTATTAAATAGCGTGAATACTTGATTCAGAATTCAATGCTTTTGCTTATATGGGGCTCTTCTGAAGTTGTTACACTGTTTCCAGCAATGCCCAGTCTTCCCAGGAATGGCTTGCCCATTTCACATCTTTTCCCTTGGGTAGTGTCTTACCAATTTTCAGGTCCTTCTCGCCCACGGCAGTACACACGTTTCTGCTTCAAGGGGCCTTATTATTTCAGAAAACAAGTGTGGTAACACGTGGTGGCAGCAGTGAGTAGCAAGCGAGGAATGATGAAATCGATACTCGAGCTTCAAATAGCATAAGGCATGGGCAAATTCCATAAAATTGTTGAGTTTTCCATATACCTTTATTCCCTCCTCCCATCTGTATATTTCTGCATTCTTTGTATGTATCTTTGCAACTCCAGATACGAGTTTTTTCCTGAGGGCATTTTATCCAGTGCGTGTATCTCACCATTTCTAATGAGCAGTTCAGATCATACATACATACATAGAAACAGCGTGATCCTCAGAAACACATGAGCAATGTACCACTTCTTGGCTGTTTGCTGTTTAGTGTACTCCTCAAGCCCAGGTTGCACAAGCAACCTCTCATACGATGTCTCGCTACAGGGCTGAGGATGGGAAGCTGAAGCCTACAGTGAAATGCAGAGGGAAGGGTCCACCTTGCTAAGACGGGATGTCCTTCCTTGCTCCTCTTCTTCAGATGGAGACATTTCCTTCTGAGCACTCCCTCAGGTACTGATTGCTCTTTGCTCCTTTGCTCTGGAGTCAAAGGCAGTGCTACCTGTGGTAGAGAAAGCAGCTCTTTTTTTCTAAGCAAATCCTTTTTTAGAGTACTGAGCAGAGGGCAAACATAATTAAGTTAAAATAGAGCTGTATGTAAGAGTGAAATAATAATATAGAGCCAGTGAAGCAAATAATAAGTATGTTTAATATCATCAATATTTTTTTTTGAGAAAAATAAATATTAGTTTTCTGAACATTGTCAGCACTATGTGGTAATGTCAGTGTCTGGAAACTTAATTTTGGAAATTACTTTGTGTTTGGGGCATCTGAGCAGCCTAATGATCAAATATCATAGCACATCTCTGGTCTCTGACTCAAGAAAAGGCATAGTAAATGTCAGGACACCTGACAAGATTAGTATTTCTACCTCATTTTGAAACTTGTGAAGACGTATTTTCAAATGACGGGATGTAAATGGCAAGGGCTTAGGAACTGCTTCATGAACAGCCCTGCAGTCTGTGGACTGGGGACAGAGCGGATGACTCAGGGACCGTGAGCTCAAGGACTCCCCACCACTGTAGCCTGCCTTTGCTCTTCAACCAGTGTCCTGTGAAGTAAGGGGGGAACATTAGCATGGATTTGCAGGCATGACAGAGAATGAAGTCTATCCCTAAAAGGCTGCCAGCCTTTAACTGCAGTGGTAATTCCAAGTATCCCTCGTCCATCATGGACTCAGTGTGGTTAGCAAGATGTCCCTTCAAAGGCAGCTGAGACAACGGGAAAAGGTAACAACATATTACTGTTTTATAAACTAAAGGTTAACATTTGTATGTTTTCACTGATTTTACAAAAAGATCGTGGACTGCAGTTGTCATGGTCAACAAAGTGGTGACCTAATTGAAGGCAGAAGCATTTTCAGAAATGGTGATTTCAAAGCCGTTTCCGTGAGACTGTAGTATCTGTAATAAGTGTGCATGAAGAACGGATGAACGGCTGCTGAAACACTGCAGTCCTGCAACCGTAGTGATGCTGATTGGATTTAATGTGGAAAAAAACTAGTGAGGAAGGATTTTCCACCCATGCAAGAAATAATAGCCCAATAATGTGAAGACTGGACAGTCTTGCATTGCCATTTTATCTTTTCCTGACTAATCATGTGTGAAAGCTTTTATTCCTGATGAATCCATATTCCTGTCTATGTCTTCTCATGATCTGTATTAATTACTCCCACCACACCCTAAAAGTGTCCTCAGCAGGATTTTATAGTAGCCTTAATAGTGTTGTTCACATATGAGATGATTTGTACCTTGGCACATGGTGTATTATAGAGATGATTATAGCATTTCCAGGCTGTAAAGACGCTTCTGTGGGGTTGATGGAGAAACTCTAAACTAAGTATGCACTGGAGAAACTCTAAGTATGCACAGGTGTGCACGTCATCTATGCAAAAACGTATACTGTCCACTAATACGCAAATCAGAATTGAAATTACAGCCTGAGGTGATGCGCTGAGGCCATATGCTACTACTCTGTTGCAATTTAATTCTTTAGATCAAGTTCCTTATTTTGGAGCTCTGCCTGCAGAAATTATGTGCAGCTTCTAGTCAAAGGGCATTTTAAGGGCAGGGAGGGAATGTAGGTATTTTAATATGTGGTCTTTGAAACCCCCACTTTTTGCCTGGGAAGAAGAGTTATCCTCGCCACAGGAACCACTGTTAGAGGACGCAAGAGAGGAAAAGAGAAACCACACTTGACGGGCCCTGCCTGAGCCTAAAGCAATGCTTAGCCAACGCATGAAAGCCATATTTCAGAAAGAGATCTTACCAGCCCAAAAAAGGAAAGGGAGAGACGACGTTAAAGATGTGCCTTTGGTTTTCTCAGGGGCAATCTTGAACTTTTGCTAGCCCGCTATGGTTTCCCTGTGCCTTCTCCTCAGGATGGAGCATTGCCTTGGAGGGAAACAAGGAGCAAGAAAGGAGAGCGATATAGACTTTTTTTTGCATTAGCCTTGCATCTTCTGGAGATCTGAATTTAGAAAAAGTGGAAAAGTATATATAGGAAAAAAATCCCAGATTTTCTACTGTTACCTGTTGCTTTCTTGGTCTTTTTAGCAGGGTTAGGTTTTGGGAACATTTGGCATCACCTCCACCATACAGTAAGTTTCAGTACTCTATGTGGTTGTATGCTACACAAATTTAGTTGCTGAATGTGACAATGCTTTTACAGCACTGTTAGAAAATGGCTAGAAACACAGTCCCATAGCAGTTTCATTAGCATAATTGGCATCTGCACTTATATGGATTCAGCATTACTGAAGCTGTTTCAAAGGGACTGATTATGTGCTGTGTTCCTTGGAGCAGTTTTTCAGGCAGAGATCCCACTGGGATGGAGCAGACATGAAAAGCAGCCCTAAATTTTATAGTGCTGTGCTAGTATTACTACAAGAAAAGTGTAGTATCTAAAATAAGGTCATCACGCATAGGCAATTGCCAGCTTAATGGATTTACGCTGTTCTTTTAGACTTATCCTGATCAGTTCTCTGTTATAGCTTCCCTTGATCATCTAATAGGTTTGTTCTTTCCCTACAAAGCAAACTTCAGCGTTTTCTGTTACTTTCATGCAAAATGTAGTCACTTACTATGTAATCTTGGAAATAAGGCGTAGCAGCACTCTAACCGCATTGAACTACAAGGATCTGTTAGCAGCCGTTTTCTTAGAGGTTTTGTTTCCCTTTTTGAAGCAAATGCCCAAAAGCAGCTCGGCAGCCAGCAGGGCAAAACCAGCAAGCCGGGTACAAAGTCATGCACTTGGTTGTCCCCGAGTCTGGGGATATAGACTAGAACAGCCAAATAGTTTCTGACAATGGCAACAGCTTCTGCAAGCCCCAACTTGTACTTGGAGATTGTTGGAGTTTCAAGGATGTCCTAACTACCCCCTTACTCCAGCCAGCCTCTGCTCTGCAGCATAAACCCCTCAGGACTCCACACTTCTTTCTTTCTCTTTTTCTCCCTGGATGCACGAAGAAGCGGGTGTAGTGCTTTAGGATAATTTTGCACTGGAAGGCTAGTGCAAGGATGCTGAAGAGGCTGGCAGAACCTGACTTGTAGTTTTTCTCTTTTTAGAAGCTTTTTCAGTTGGTAGATAAATGTAACAAATTGTCATAACATATATACACATTATATATTTATGTAAGTGCTATACAGATTTAACGTCATATAAATGTTTGTGGATTATGCAATAAGGAAGAGTGGAATTATGAAAAACAGCATTTTTACTAGCATTACAGTATGTGTACATGCAGCTCACCTGTGACAGCTGACATTTGCCAAGTACCCCTGTGCAGGTGGGAACACTGCCTACATACTGACAACTTACAAGGACGAAAGCTAATTCAGCGCTGGCTTTTGCTTCCACAGGTAGAAACCCAGGTGCACATTCTGCAGGGCAGACATGACTTCTTTCTGGAGAAATGTCTACTACACTGGGCTCCTGCCATTCAGGTTATCCAGAACTGTAGGGATCTATCCTCAGGTCACAGGGCTTAGCAGCTACAGTATTACACCCAGATTTGCCACATTCCTACTGCCAGGGCTACAAATTGAGACATGACAGTAACAGAGCGCTAGTAGCCTTTCAGCTAGTCATTTGTCCTTTCCCATTCCCAAGTTAATTTATCCCTTCCTGTACCTTGACCATGCAATTAAATGATTTGAATATATTCCATGTTGTCAAATTAAGGGCGCTTTTTTTTTTTTTTTAACCCAAAGGGGACTAGAATACTGAATGTAAATTTAAAATATAATCTCAGGAAAGATCACAGGCTCCCTTAAACTGTCTTTGGGACACATATCAGCGGAGAAAATTGGTTTCTCCGCTTTCTTTATTAGATTGCTGTGGGAGACAGCAAAGAAAGCATCCCATTTTTCTTTCAATATGTCACAGAAAGTAAGCTATGGGGTACTGTAAAACACTGTTAAATGCAAATATATTTTTGGGAGGATGATTAGACTTAATAAGGGTATTTAAAAACAGCACTAAATATGTCAGTATGAATGCAAATAGAATACTTTTATTATTTCTAAATTAAACTGACAAAAGAATTTTTTTTTTATTCTTTACTTTTGGAAGAAAGGAAAGAAAATCTAAGTTTACGTTTACAAAAGGGATAGCGCGGATTTCCTTGTTTGCTCTCCAGAGTTTTCTTAAGCCTGATGTTTTGAATCAATGAGTTGAACAGAAGCAGGATAGCTCTGGATCAAAAATAAGGAACCAGATACGTATAGAATTGGTGAGGTGATTAATACCACTTTCCTGTATGTTTCAAAGGAAATGTATTGTGTCCAGCACAAAAGTGTTTGTTTTGACACAAACAATCACCAGCTATCTTACAGCTTCTTTACATTGTTTCAGTAGGAAGACAAATCCCAAAGTTTCTGTCTACCATACTCACTAAAAAGCACATTTAACAAGGACCTAAGGGCTCCAGTTCAAGCAGCGAGCGCCCCGAGACATCCCAGCCTTTCATGCGCGTGCATTTTGGCAGCAGCCAGCGGAAGCAGTCCCACGGCTCCCACCCCTTTCTCCCAGCCCCATGCTGTCCTTGACCATTGCTGGTAGGATTATTTCTATGGCTGTGAAACGAGCTAGCTCAGTGGACAGATTCGAGTTAAGGACCACTCTGGGAAAAACAAAACAAAACAAAACAAAAAAACCCAACAACAAACCACTAAGAAGAAAGAAAAAAGGAATTTTTCAGCCTGGCTGACCAGGTAGCAGAAGTGGGTCCGCGGGGGTTTATCTGGGGATGCTCACATCCCCAGCAGGGAGGGGTGGCAGCAGTGGGGCGCTGCTTTATGCCAGCTCACATGAATCTGCAGCCTCACCACAGGACTCCTCTGCTGAGGAATGAGAAAGAGTGAGGGGAGAGCTGGTAGCCCACTTCTCTCACCCTGGCGTTTCTTGACATGGAAAAGCACTGTGCTGGCTCAAGGGAGCTGGAAAAAGGGGCTGTGTGATAATGGAAATGAGGGTAGTGCCAACCCCAAGCATTCAGAAATCCTGAGTCAGGCCTGCAGAAGTCATGAGGTCTTTAAAAATAAGAAAGGTGGTATTCTTTTCATTTCCTTCCTGCAGTCTTAGACTTTAGGATACATGAGATACTGAACGTACACATTCTTAGACTTTTGAAACATAGAGACTAGATTCTTTCTTTGATACAACCATAAATTGAGATTTTCGTGCTGTTCAGAAAATATACCCAGTCTTATCTTGACGACCGTTCATCTACCTAGTATATCTACCTAGCACATCTGACACTTGCGTATCAGAAAAATGAAGCTGGAAGATAACTCGATCAACACTTTCCAGGCTGCTGTTGTGGGCACCCGTTGCTTGGGGCTGGCTGTGATTCCTGGCTGCCAGCCCCGGGTGAGCAGCGCGATCCCCGAGCTGCAGGCACCTGCAGGCACCCCGTGATGGTGGGCGAGCTCCTGGGTCACCGAACCGCTGACGTGCCACACACACCGGTTTGGGTCACATCCTGCTCTGGAGCCTGCCAAGTCGGTCATCCTCAGGAAATACTGCTTCCCCCCACTCTGCAGATGTAATTTTGCAAACCCTCTGAAGAAGAAAACCTGCTGTGAACTAGTAAAAGTTTCAGATTATGGATATCTCCTCTTGGTTTTATGGTTGATCAGAGTATGCCCATACGTAATATTTATTATGCTGCTGAAGCACTTTGACAGAGCTGGAAAATTGGCTATCGGGAGACGGTTCCAGCTCAGCATAGCTGATGGTCCAAGAGAAATCACAAGAATGATTGCGTAGGGGAAAATCTGCAGCTCAGCCCAGGCAGACCTGCCAATATATACATGCAGATCTATATCCTGGATTGAGATATGCAGCTTTTTACTACCCTAATTGAAGTGCCAACTTTCTTCTTCCCTCCCTTTGTCTCCCGTGTGTCCTCATATGGCTCAGCCTCATGCGAGCCTGTCCAAAAGCCTACTAAAAGAAAACAAACATCGATTTCAGGTGGATGAATACTTGATTCCCAGCCAAAATCACTTTGACTTGCGCAGTGCTTCTGCTTTGCCTTGTGAGTAATTATATGTACCTGTTAACAACAGGCTAAGCATCTACGGCCCCTTTAACGCAGGATCTGGCCACATCACTGCAGAGGGCCTTGCTGGCTTTCCGTGCTGAGAGGGCAGCGGTACAACGTCCGCAGCCCTGAAGATGTAAATATCTGTACCAGAGGTCAGGTGAAGGGGTTTGCGTTAGGTTTTCCCGTGGAGGAGGAGCAAAGGTATCAGCCAGTAAAAGGACTTCTGAGCTATATTTTATTTCGGTTTGTTCGGCACAGAGAGAGGCACCGTTCTAGCTGGTCTCTGCAAGTGAAGTTACTAACAATCTCTAACACCAGATGTGATCGCACAGTAGAGCTGGTCCATTTTCTGACCAGGTGTGGTGCAAGGCTAGCAGCGGGCGGTTCTGGGCGGCTGGGGAAGATGCACCATGGGCTGAGGCACCACACAGCAAACCAGCTTGCTTTCCTCTGCCAAAAAGCTGCCAGGGAGCTGTGGATTCGGGGCTTTTTATGCCCTGCGATGCTCTGATGGACATATTTATTTTCTGGAAGTGTTAAAAGCACAGCCAGATTCAGTCACCCTGACCTCACTGGTCTATGTCTGGCATGAACATTTCAGACCTTTAAAATCAACCCCAGGTGGGTCAGCAGCTCTGACCTTCGGCTGGGCAGTGCCATAGCCGTAACCTCCTCCGTACAAACCCCCAGCAGGAGGGACCCCCCCACAAACCTTCTCTGCCACCATTCAGGCACTCCTGCTCCTTTGCCGCAGGCGTCGGCAGTCGTGCAGCCCTGTCCGTGCCGGGGAGCCCACCGAAAGCTAATCCCACCACAGCCCCAACCAGCCACCATGCCTGTGGGCACCCAATGCTGGTCAGGTTACCCGTTAGCTGACACCAGCCACCACCGCTGCTGCTTGCCTTAGGCTTCCAGGGCATGAAGTCTGGGAGAGAAACTGCCTTTTTGTTCTGTGCTCATACGGTGGTCAGTAGCGAAACGGATTCCCTTCAGCTGGAAGTGTGTTGCTCTGATATTTATAGAAAGTTGCAAAAGAAACTCACGGCGGGAAATCTTAGCTGTAACACTAATGCAAATAATAATGATAAGATGAAACCTTCCACATATAGCCAAACGCCTGCTCTGAATGACAGCAATAAGGAAATACATATATATTTGTATGGGTATAATGTATAGTTATGTGTGGCTGCATGTGTCTGAGCCGTATTTCAGACGTGAGGAGGATGCTACTTAGCATTGTATCTATAGCAAGTCTAATGGCGATTATCTTCCAAGATCCGTATTTTGGAGGACATTCAACTTAAAACCTGCTGTGATAACACGAGGTGTTTTAAAGTCCACGGTATGATTGCATGACATAATTCTTGAAAACCTAATAAATTAATTTTAGAATACTTTATATATGCAGTTTAGAAACAAAAATCCACTGTGTGTGTGGCATTTTCAATACACGTTCACGTTCTGCTTCCCTTTCTAATGAGCTGTGTGCAAACGCAAAGGCATTCCCTAAATCAACACTGTACTGCACAGACCAGTAGCCTGTACAGAACTATTGCCAAATATGTTACATGGAACTTTTCCAGTTTTTCAATTTAATTGTGCTACTTCTGTGTATATAAATTTTAATTTAGCAAATTCACCTCATGGCAATGTAGAACTCTACAGCCAGTACTTTAGGGAATATTTGGTGTTAATGTCTTACATAATGTCTTAATTACATTCATCCCAGTGCTGGCTGATCTGGAGGTTATTCTCTCCACTTTTCCAAGGAAAGTATCATACTTGGCTATTTAAAAAAGAGAAAATAGAGGCCATGCAGCATGCCCTACGGGTTAAGAAACTCGGGCCCTGGCAGGGAAGGAGGGAGAGCACGTTCACCGGTACAGATCCTGAACACAGCGCCTACAGCTCGCTCGTGTTCAGGGCTCAATCTTTGCAAGTACTGAAAGAAAACAAACACCGATTTCAGCGCTGTAGTGGCAGACCCAGCTATCAAAGAGCTGAAATGCCTTTCTGATTTCATTTGTTGTGGCATATGTTCTAGGGGAGGGTGGGGGGAGCAAGCTATCAAATCGTAATTAATAATAAAGTTGTAGGTGTTTTAATGCATTCTCTCTGTGCATGTCAACTGTCAGGTCCAAAGCAGCTCTAGAATCAGTACTAACGGAAAGCCTCAGACTAAAATAACCGTATATTAGGTCCTGTAACTGCTGTGACTGACAAGAGTACTAACCCTTACCTGTGCGACTCCATTTCTTTTTAATATTTCATACAAATGGAAATCCTTCAGCATGAGAATGGAGACAACATCATGAAAACAGGAATAAGGTTGTCTATTAAGATGCAAAGATAAATGCAAACTGTTTGCTTCATTTTCTCTTCTTTGAGTTACAAATTTCTTGCTGTCATGAAAAACCTTTTCATCTTCCCTGAAATTCATCACTATGGCGCTCAGTTGACAAATATATTCATCACAGTAGTGTATTTCCCAGAGATTCCTGTCTTCTGCCTCAAGCACTTTATTCCTTCAGATGATAAAAGTATTTATCTGAGAAGAGTTTACATACATAGCTGTGTGGCTGTAGGCTCATGTACACCATCAAAGTATTAAAAAAAAATCATACTCCAAGAAAAAAACAGCTTTAAAGCAGGATATTCTTTATGGCAGGATATTCTTTATTCCACTATGGATGTGCAGTGATCATCCTTCCACTACATCTGGACAATGAAATGCTCTCTGCTGTAGCAATTAAGGAGCCCATAAGTGCATGTTATGAACTTAAAAGTTTTATCCGAGGTTCCCAACGTGTGGCAATGCAGCTGCATTACTACAGTTGTATGTGTAATAGCCATTTACATAAAATGGCAGCAGGCAATAAATTATTACTGGGTATGAATCCGTGTGTCTAGTTGCTGTATTTTGGTTTATATTGCAGTCTTGAGGGGAAGGAGAGCTGAGAAAGTGGGCCCTTACTGCAGCAACTACAGCACTGGTAAAACAAGCTTCATCTTCATCTCCACCCTTCTTTACAGGACACATTGTCCCCATTTTCATGGCAGCTACTCCTACAGTATTGAGTGTGGAAGGGGAACACGTGCAAGCAGAATCCCAAATTGTCCTCCCTTCTGAGCTCACGCTGTGTTTCATGTAGTTGATTTTCAGAGGTCTCATTTCAACTGGAATCTGGTTATTTGAAAAAATGCCATTTCCTTCACTTCCCTACCCCAGCCCCGGTGACCACTTAAGTGGTTTAGAACCAAATATGTAAACTATACACTGGAATCACTTTGCCCACAATTGAAACCAAACCACTCTGAAAGAAAAAAAAGCAACACAGGATATGGTCACAAGGCATCTCTAGCTCATCAGGGGAGGAAATTTATGGATGCAGAAATCCTCTTCTCTAAACGAGCAGCTGGCTGGGATATTAGAATGACATCATCCATCATCAGAAAGTAAGGGGTTCAGATGCTCAGAAACTTCTTGTTCAGAAGTGAGCAGCTTTATTTTGCTTCTCACACGAAAATCAGCATCTCCCTGTTAATACTCCCACTACTTCCACTTACCCTATTTAATACTTTGCTAGAGCACTGGTGAAATGCATCTCTAACAAAATATCCCTGCGTAGCAGGTCATGTAAAACCTCCCAGTAAGACTTTAATGGTGCATTAAGCTTTCAGCTAGCCAAGATGACTGACCAAAACTCATTCCATTTTGTGCTTCACTTTGGGTGTTACTCTTTGAAGAACTGGCCAAGCCTGAAAAAGTAATTTGCAAGATCACATCCCACTGGAGTTTCCAGTTCGTCAATACCGGCCATTCTGAGGTACAACGATCATGGCAAAAAGACATTTTGAGGCATTTGTTTATTTATATAAACAAATTTTGTTGAAGAAAATTTGTTAATGAAACTGTTTTTAAAAATAAATATATTAATAAATTATAATTTTAATAAAATAAAATATATTTTATAAATAAAATATATTTTATTTATTATAAAGGAATATAACAAAATATTCTATTCTATAAACACTAATTCAGGTTGATGTGAGAATGTATAAGGGTGCTGATATGCACAGTGTTTTAAGGAGTCATCCTGGGATGTGCAAATACTAGATAAAATGTTAATTATGTCTATTCTTTCTCTTTCCTTGTCTCTGTTAAGTTTAAAGGTACAATTGATTTCTTTAATTTCTATTAGATTAATTTTGGCTTTACAGCTATTTAGAATTAATAGCCTTTTATGATTGCATTCTCAAAGGTGTACAACTTATTTTCATTAATGTTTGGACAGTTTTGAGACTTACTAAAAAAAGAAATCATAAGATTTGCGATAAAATTCTCCTCTGTGTATAAGTCAGTCCAGACCCCAGGGTCCTTTATACCTTTCTTAAGCCTCTTTTAGACTCTACTTTATCCTGCTGAAGAAGATAAACTTAATTTTATGGGGGAAAAAAGTTGCATGTTATTTGAACTAGAAGAAATGTGAAGGGGAAAAGATTTCTAATATGCAAGTTCAAGCCAAAAATTGCTACCTTTGTAAAAGCCACCTTGGTACCCGTTTAATATATTCTTTAACAGTAATGCTGGCAATTAGGCTGCACAGGGACACATTAAACATCTTGCGAACACCCCACAACATTTTTCCCATCAAAATGCAAGTGATATCATTTCTTACCATTGTTGCCTCACTCTATATATTCTTAATTTTCTGTTTTCTCTCACTTCTACTTCAATTCTCCTTAGAATACATGACTGGTAGGAACTTACAGCTGTTTGGTATGCCCCTGCTGCTTGCTGACTGTACAAAGGACACTTGTATTTGCCCTCCCCTCCTCCGGATATTAAATTTGTTCTTTGAATAAGGAGGGCAAATGAGTTCTCTTTCCTCCTGTCTGCACCAAAGCAGGACAAAATTGGTCAAATGAGAATCCATAAGCATAATGGTGCTTTAGAAATGCCAATCGATGGTATTTGATTGATGATGCCATTATGATACTCAATATGTTTCCATTACAATCAGTAACTATGAACAGCCAATGCTTCAAAATGTAATCTCTGGGACAGAATTACAAAACCTTGACTGTTTTAGATTTTGATGGATAAAACATATCACAGCATGTGTAAAAACCTTTATGATGATGCTCCGAGCATACCGTTATAAAATGAGTGTGGTTTCCATCAGAAGATTCGGGGTCATAAAGCTAAGCGTATCCCTCCATAGGAAATTATAACATTGTATTGATTTCAGACACCTTGTATTCTGTGCAAAAAAATAAAATTAGCCCTGCTTTGATTTAGGAGTAGGGGACAGTGTTTGGAAGAGGACAGCGGCAATCAGGTCTCCTGGATTCTATTCCTAGCTACAGCAGTGAGTCACGCCATGACCTTGGGTAAGTCTGTCGACCTCTGTGCCTGTTTACCCATGTAGAAGAATGAAAAAAGAAAAAAATACCTACTTCGCTGGGGTTGAAACCCTTGGCTAAAAAGAGCTAAGTATACAGGCGTTCCTGGCAAACTAAATAAAACATGAGCATGTTTCAGACGAATTCACAAAACACCTCCAGCACGAGGTTTCTACGGTCTCTTCAATCCGACCCCATTATGTGTTTCAATGCAGCACATATGGTCCTATCTTTAAAACACTGGGTAGTGTTACACACTGTGGGATAAGTTACAGCGTGAAGATTTAACATTAACATTAATGGGAGCTGCGCAGTTAAAGCCTATCGTGCCCTGCCGAAAGCGTGCCCTCAGGAGAGCTGCGCTGCTAATGATTTACAAACTGTCTGATTCAAAAGGTGCTGTGGAAATTTCTAACTTCTGTGGATGTATATTCTGAACATTATCAGAAATGCGCTGGCTTTCAGGGTGTTTGTATGTTAGTACTCACAGACCTTTGTGAATTGCTCTGTTAATGTTCCTAAGGAACACCTGGGCAGTTACCTACCTTGCCTTTAAAAGTAACATAGGTGAAGTCACCCTGAAATATATGGTAATAAACGAACAGAAAGTGCTCACTACCTTACAGTGCCGTTACTTTTAGCTTCTGAGGTTTCATTTCTATTATTTCTATTGCTCTGCAGTCAAATATTGTATTTTACGGGACGCTAGCAGATCAGATAATATGGTTGGCGATACCATATTTTCGTTCCAGTTGTAATAACATTTGGACAGTTTTACACAGAATAGGAAAATAATGTATATTGTGCCTTGAGAAAAAGTATCAATTTGCAACCGATTGGTATCAGGGAAACACCACTCAGAAAATCCCCCACTTCTGCTTATCCACCTTCACTTACGTAAGCCATCTCAATAACCAGTCGTGCCTACACTGAAACAGACGGGTATCTCCAGGATCCATATTGTAACTTCCATGTTTTACCACTTAAACTTTTTCATGCTGTATTATCTTAGAACTCACAGAAAAGAAACAATGATCTGGGGTCAGAGTTCAGCTGGTTCATGACATATTTAAGTACATACAGTAAAACCAACAGGCCCGGTCCCCAGCGATAGCCTGAGTACTGGAGTAAGGAGCCAGGGAACCAACACAGATACACCTTCCCCCACAGAAACAGCGCTGCAAGAGGTGCTAGTGATTCCAGGTGTGACATTTTTATGTATGAAGACTTCTCTACATACAGGAATGACTCTAAATAGTGGGTGAACTGAAGGTAGATGTTTTTCTGAATAACTCCATAAACGGATAAGCTTCATAGGAGGAAGCGGAACTTTATCAGCTCCCAGACATTCTTTCACTTTGAAACGGAGCAGTCTTAACTTGGGGACAGACAAAGCCAATGTTTCCTGATGTCATTTTCTCCTTCACTGACTGCATTGATAAAATTATCTCTAATTTCCACAACCATCAGTCTCTTTACCACGTCGTTATCCCAGTCCTCAACCATTTTGCGTAGTGTCAAAATCTACCTGTTCCATATTTGCATACAACACGCCTTTATTCACAAACAAACAAACCGGTAGGTAGAATGCACAAGTACTAAAATAGGGGGCTATTTGAAATTAACTAAAATATTTACTTACCATAATCAGCATTTCTGGACATATCTGGATGTCAACAAAACTGACTGAAAATGTGTGACAATGTTGAGTCTTTGCCTTTGCCTGGTAAAACAGGATTGCAATCTTAGACGGTTAAAATGAAATAACATAAACATGCACACCCCATCAGGCCGGTAGCATTAAAAGATAACAAAAGATCTGCCTCAGCTGGCACCCATAGAAAACCCTTCTGTTCTCATGTTGCCAGTCATCAAGAGAATATGTCCATGTGCCAGGCTCCTACCAGAATCGATAAGGGCATGAGCAGGGGCAAAAACAGACAAACAAGTGTTCACAGAAAATATACTTAGTTGCTTTGTTAAACTTCCTTTCTTCTTAAGGTAATACTAAAGTCTAAGTAGATTTACATGTGGAGCATTAAGGAGAAGTCAGTGTCTACTTTGAAGCTACAGGAAAGTTAAGAAACTCGAAACATTCGTATCAGTATTGTCTGCAGCAGTTTGCAATTCCAAAAAACCCAGTCTCTTCTGGTTTGGTTTTTTTTTTTTTTTTGTTTTTTTTTTTTTTTTTTTTTGGGGGGGGGGAGTGGTGGAATAAAATTTCAGGAGAAATTAACCCTTCCAAATCATAGTTATCAGGCTGGGCTGGCTGGAGTGTTTTTTTATGGAAAAGCAAATTCATCTAATTTCTGTGTTCTATACGCTGCTTTTTGTTCCTTTCACAAAGGTCTCTGAAGTCCTATCTATGAAGATGTACTTTCTGTGTGATGGACAGAGGCCTACCACCAAGCCTGTAAATTACTTCTCAAAATATAATATAAGAATTAACACAGGTGACATCACTACTGATGTCCCACCAAAAAAAAGATGAGCATCTTAATACATAGTGAAATAATCTTTCTCTTTTTAGAACTGCCTATCTTCTGTAGCCTATTCGTCCATGGCCGCTCCATCTCACCATTCGCAATTCGTCGGAAGTGTCTCTTTGTGCCTTTATTCGGCCTGTTCACGCTAACCAGCACGGCCTCTGTTCTACTACCGCTCCACCTTCCTCCCATGCCAAGGAACACTCGAAGCCAGGGTCTGCGATGGACACCTCAGCCAGGAAACGCGAGGGGAGCGCGGTGCAACTCCACACCTACGCCAGCACCTGCGCTGGGCCTGCGTGACCCCCGGGGTGCAAGACGGGGACGTCCCCGCCATTAGCAGAGCTGCAAGCACAGGAGACAGCAATTCCCTAACAAGTTTCTGACACACAACAAGGTGGGAGCAGGGCAACGCTCTCTGCCCTCGGCCGCGAAGGGGCTCGCACCAGCTCTGGGGCGGCAGGTTTGCTACACCCCCGGGGGGCCGCGGGCAGGTACCGGACCCTTCCCCCGGGGGGAACCAGGGGTTGAGCGCTGCCTTGGGCCGAGGGGTGCCGGAGGACCGCGGCCTCAGACCGAGCCCCGCCGTGCCGATAACCCACGTCCCGGGGATTTTCTCGCCAGGTCGCCGAGGTCAGGCCTCGGGGAACCACGGCCATTACTAAGGGAACCTCCGCGCCGCGCCCGCCCGCCCCGTCTCACGTTTCCTCCCCCC
>VZTL01068333.1:2170-13170 GCA_013400535.1 Scopus umbretta | reverse complement strand
GGGCTGGTCGGGCCGGCGGGGTGAAGCCCCGGCCCTGCGTAGAGTTGCAAACGTGAGCCCGAGTGACTGAACGGTGACTAAATTAAACCCTAAAATCATCATAATAAAATGCCCGGCTTTATTTTAGCAAACCGGTTTTACCAGCTTTGTGTTGCAAATGTTAATTATTAATAACTTTGGCGCTAGAAAACGTTGTTTGTTTTGTTGTCTTTTTTTTTTAACACACATCAGAGCAAAAAGTACAGGAAAGGAGCAGAGAGTGGANTTTTCTTTTTTCTTTTTATGCGCAAAGTCCACATCTTGGCAGAAGATGTGCCGGGAACCACCGGTACAGAAAGGATCACGGCGGAGAGATGAAGGCTGGTAGAAACACTAGCAGGATGCCCAAAGACTTCTTGCGAAGGGAGAGGCGGCACCTTCCCTCCTCAGGGGTGCGGGTCTGGCGCTCTGCGGCGCGCCGGCCTCCTCCGGCCGTGCTGGCAGCCAGTTTCCAGCTGTCATTTTTTACCCAGGGCTTCGGCGCTCATTCTCTTCGGCAACCACTTTAGGAATTAGCATCCAAACCCAAGAGCAACGGCTTTAGGCCTAAACCTCCCTTCTAGCTTAGGCTCGGGAGAAAGGTCCTGATGTGGAAACTTGTAGGCCTCTGGACAGTTTTTTTCCCCATCAGTTGTTTTTCTTTTGTCTCCTGTTGGTGTAAATGTTAATTTATGGATCTCCTAAGCAATGCAGTATTTTCCAGATCCAGATTTCAAGCTCGGCATCGCTCGAGGCCAACATCGAAATTGTTAGAAATAGGAGAACCAGAAAGCTTCAAAAGCAGGCAAGTGATCTGATCTCTTCGAAAGACATGGCAGAACTTCTCCCGTTCCAGGAAGAGAAGGCTTGAATAATGCGGGCTGAAATCGTACCGGTTGCTTTCCTAATATTTCATTAAAACAGATTTGGTCACAACATTTCAGGGTAATTCAGGCGGACACGTGCGAGGTATCTGTAAGTTTGTGTTTAAAAAGAAGTGGCCCACTTAGCATCCGAGTCTTGATTTTGAATTGTGTAAATGTTGGCTTAAAAAAGGGTATGTTCGCAGGCATTGGTGAGTTCAATGCCACCTGCTCTTGAACATGCTGCGTAAAGGTCAACACATTCTTCTTCACTAATTAAGGACAAGGCAAAAGGTTTTCTTTTCCTCCCTTAAATGAAAGGGAATGTGATTTAATGGTCCCGAGTGTGGAAATTAAATGCATTAGATTTGCAACTGCTCATAGCCGATGCTTTCCCAGCCTGCGTAACAAACTAAACTTTGTTTTCTTAAGACAGATTTGTTTTAATATGCCTTCTCTCGCCAGCTGACCGTTCCTCCAAGTCTCAGTTTTCTCCGAATTTCCCAATTTTCTCTAAAACTTTCTTTCCACTAACTCAGAACACAGCATGTTTCTGTGCTGTTCAAAGCTGACTTTAGGGATTGCTTAATCCAGATAGAAAATTGCCCAGAATTTGTGTCCCTCTTGCCTTGGGATGTGCAATGACATTTTTCCAGATGATGCTGTGCCTGGACAGAAAGGAGCCTGCTCCAGCACTGGCCGTGCCGGACTGCTGTGGCCTCTGTGTGTTTCTCTCCCTCCCTGGGTAGAAGGAGGAGGTTTCTTCCACATCTACCACATCTTATTACGAGAGCAGGGTTGCCCTAGCCTTTGCCACGGGTGCTGTTCACCCATTTTGGGAAAAGAAGAATTATTGCCTGATGCTGACAACTCTTACCGATGGCCAGTCCAAGCGGTAATTCACTGCAAGTGCAGGGCAGGGTAAAATGACTGCTTAACAGGGCTGATCATGAGTAAGCCCTAGTGGCCAGCCCGAGCCGCTGCTAAACTGATCACTGGGTAGTACAAACCATGAAAGACAGGAAAAAGCCAAGGTGATGAAACAGCACAGAAGGTTTGTGGAGCGGAGACGGTCGTCAGGAAAAGGCATCACACATTAAAAACATTAAGAACATCAACAAGAAGAAAAAAAACAGTCGAGCTGATTGTGCCTGAAACAAAGACCAACCTGTTTATCTCGATATGTTTATTTTAAAGCCTAAGTTTGGAACTCAGTTTTCAACGAACTGCCTCTCGGGAATCACAATGTGCAGCTTATCCCCTTTGATTTGGTTGTCTGCGGCAGCAGCTGATGGAATCAGGGACTGCAGACTTTAGGAAAGATTGTGTCACGGCGTCGTTGGGGTGAGGTAACGAGATGCTTTCCTGGCATCTTTGGGATTTTGCTTTGTTATCTTCGCAGCATGCTGCAGCAGATAGCCTACAGGGCCAGGAACTGCCAGGCCCCCTGCTCCAGCGCTGGCAGAAAACAACAGAAGGAGAACTGGGAAGAAACCCATGATGCTGGGTTATATCTAATAGCATCCTTGTTGCTACCTAAAATGAAAAGCAGCAATTCCATAATCCTCGGTACTGTGTTGGGTTTTACCCTGAAAAGGTTGCTGAAGAGCAGGTGGAGGTGGGTAGGTTCGTGAAAGGAGATGTGGCATCTGGAGGGTTTCCTACATCCCAGGCAACCCAAGTGAACTGACCTCAACCGCACTGCGGCCGACTGTGGGGAGGGGAAAGTGGGAGAGGTGTCACATGCGCCTGCTGTGCAAGGCGCGCTCTGGAGAGGTGCGGTGCTGAGGGTTCATCCTCGTCCCGCAAGATCTCTGCACGCCGAGGAACGTGAGGCAGTCCAGAGCCACAGCCACCAAAACTGCCTTCCTAGGCTCTGCCCAGGGAGACCTGCCTTTTGGGGATCTGTTGTCTACCATGTATTGTATACGCTTCATAAAATGCAACCGAGCTCAAGTCTTCGTTACCTTTTCTGGCAGGGGGTACATTTTTTTTTTTTAACCAGAAATAAAACCTGGCTCATCTGGCAGTTATACTCGTGGATGTTTAGTACAGTGCAAAGGGCACATCTCTGAAGATTGCGGGCAATTCCAGGCAGGTTTCAAGCAGTAGCAAATGCATACATACGCAGCTGGCACATGCAGACTTCAGATCATAAATGTTCACGCTGAGAACGTCAGCAGAGCCTGTGGTCAAATCTGTTTTCACCTGCTTTTTGAAAGCCTAAGACTATCTTGCTGATAGTTATTTTACTTTCCTACATGAGTGAGGTCAAAAAAGACCCAGTGATTCATATTGTCACCATCCAAGAGCCTTGGGCTGGTTTGGGACAAAAACACGCGGTAGCGAGGTGCTGTCGGTCTGTGCTGTTGGTCGTTAAGTCACTTGTAAGAAGCAGCGTTGCTGAGTGCCAGGAGGTCTCTGGACCATGATCTTTTTTTTTTTTTTTTCTGCTGGGCAGCCAGCACACTTTTGCACCCCAGAGGAAAGGGGTCTGCATGACTTTCACTGTACTTAGGTCACGTCAGCGCAGTGTTTCTTCCTTGGAGAGCCTGTAAATAAGCGGGGCTTAAGCTCCAGGGTCCAATTCTCAACAAGAGTTCAGGTTGTTGATTCCCATTGAATTTCCCCCAGGGGGATAACTCCCTGTGAGATTCAGGCATCTATTCCCTTCCAGAGGTGCTGATCCTCCTGTCGAGTACCATTCACTTGGCCTCACCAGCCCCTGGCAGAGGCGGCCAGCACCCTTGCACAATTTAGCACCACCTAGGATCACTTTTGCAGGCAGCAGCTCTTCTACTTTCAAGCAATCCAAGGGTGGCTGTGTTTCTCTAAGGGGCAAAATACCTTGAATTGTTTATGGAAAAGCTTTATACTTTTTTGTCAAGCTTAGGCATCCTTGCTTTAACGGCTCTGCCCCATCCGTCACTGTTTTAATGGGTTTGCCCCATCTTTGAATTCAGATGTTCCCCAAACTTTAACAATGACTTGTGTAAGTGGCTCCCACAGTGGGACTGGTGCAAACAAGAACTCCACAATAAGCATCCTTTTCAAAGTCCTGCATGTAATGTGGGGACACTCACACACAGCGAAGAGGATTTATTCTTGTTTGTTTGTTTGTTTGTTTGTTCGTTTGTGATTTTTTGCGTGCATGGGGCTGGTTCATTGTATTTTTCCAGACCCAATGGAGGAGTCGCAGAGAAATAGAGACAACTTGAAAAATTAGCAGCTGTTAGCTAACCAGAGGATGGTCCTCATTGACGGGCGATAGATTTGTTATATCCTGGAAGAAGCAGGGAGATGTATGGGTGAGAAGCCCAAGTTGCTCTGTGGAGCTGGCTCTGAAGAAGCAGTCAGGTACTGGGATTACCATTAATTCACCTTCCTGCACGCTCCTTGGGGACCAGATTCTCTCATTATTATCTGTGTGAAATACTTAAGGCACTGCTGTCCAATAGCCTCTGGAAGGGAAAAAGATACTTCTAGCTTCTTTATCTCCCCAGAAGAATCTCTTTTCTGCTGCAAGAAGATATTTTACTCTTTGGCCATCTCCCAGCCCCCTTGATTGCTGTGGAAAAACCATGTGAAAGAGCTCTCCCCTGTCCTCCCTGTCTCAGGCTCTTCCTCACCTTTTAATTAGTCATCTTTAACTAACAATATGTTAATAAAAATGAAGCATCTCACTAAAGAGTTGGCTTCCCAGAACACTCCCAAGCAGTGTCAATATAAAATCCATTTATTCCTCCCTTGTCTGCGTAATTCTGAAATGGCGCGATGTTAGTAACTGCCCTTGCTCATTTCAGTTTGGCCATGGCTGCTGAAGCTGGTGGCAGCAGTAAGACTTTGGCAGACCTACCTTGCAGACTTGGGAAGATGACACACTTGGGTCATTGTTTGGTATTTCTTTTACACATATAAGACACATCTATACACATAAGAACCAGCAACATTTTGCTTCTAAGGAAGCTCTAATACTGCAGAAATTCGTGAGTAGGTCTCAACACCCACCAAGAAGAGGTCAGCAAGGCCTTTCTCTCTGGTTAAGCTCCTAGTTTCTTTTCTTTGAGTAAAAGGGGTGCTTCTAAGGAATGTAATCTGAACTGATAACGTGCTTCCTAACAAAACAGACATTAAGGTACAAGACGAAAACTAGAAAATACGAGATAGCTGCTTCTAGTGCGTAATGCATTTGAATTTGCATGAGGAGAGAGTAAGAGAGAGCTTAGCAGTAAAGTGCTCCTGAGTTTAACCAGAAGTATTTGAAATTAAATTTGTGCTAATGAGCTAGATAATCACAGGACAGTAAACAACACCTCTGCCATCTTTCCATGGTTCTTCCCACACAATGTTGTGGATAAACTGACCTGGATAGCTGATTCACCCAAGATGTCTTTCTAAACTATTTGCCGTGCTGAAGTCGAGAACATCTGTTGTTTCCCTGCACCAGCATCCAGCAGAGGAAACGATTAGATAAATATTCCCCTCGTTTGAACAGGAATAAAAAGAGAGAGAACACTGGGAGAAAGGATCAATGCTGCCTGCTCTGAGAATAAATACCAGGCTTCCACATTGTTTCCATAAATGCCTCCAGCCCTGCTTCAACATTAATGGACCAGCAGGAGCGCATTACTCTATGATAACAGTCCCTTGCTCTCTTAATGAGAGCAATATGGCAACTACTCTCAGATTTTTGACACAGACGCTACATGATGATGCTCTGATGGTATTGCTGAAGGCCGGTTTTGGTGGCTCCATTACTTCCAGGGAAGCTTTGCCACGCAGAGCAGCACAGCTAGGACCCTGCCCGGCAAGGGGCACACGGACGGCTGGTGACACAAAATGTTAACTGCCCAGGGAAACACCTTGCCATGGATGCCCTGCTGCAGTCACTGCTGAACGGGAGACCCACTGCTCACTTCACAGGCTGCCACAAAGCACATTGTGTTTGCAGGGCACTGAGATGTGGGGACGAGGAGTGCCATAGGAAATCAGTAATGAGGAAACATGAGGAAATTAATAATACTGCATTCTGAGCAGGGATTGAATAGCGTGCAGTAATTGAGGCCCGGGGCCACACTCTGCACAATGAGGAAGAAACAAAATAAGGAATAGCTGCTCATTAGGCTCCAGATTCAGCCGGTCTAAATTCCACCTAAGTCTTTGTGCCAAGTGTTTCCTACTGGCAGGCTCTGGGCCTTCGGGGATGCCGAGCCACTGGGAAGCCCTAGGTGGAATTTAGGTCAGGGCTAAATCTGTCTGCCACTGAGCAACATCTACCTTGAGCAATCGGTGAGGTAGAGCTGCTTTGGAAAGTAGCTTGTGATCTTGTAATGCAAGAAAGGGGCCAAAAGACGGCGGCATGGGCAACTTTAATTCTGGCACATCCAGTTTGTTAGCACACAATGTTGTGTGCCTGATTTTGCAACATTAATGTTTTCACAACTTTTTTTTTTAATTTTAAATGGGAGGCATAATACCATCCATTTGTGGAGAAATGATACAGCTAAACTTAAAAAAGAAGTGTTTGTCTCTGAACTCCTTTAAAGTTTCCTTGAGTAAGTTAGCTGAACTCTTTGTTATGGTACTTACGAGAACCAAAGCAGCCAAGGCTATGAATAAATGCGTAAGTAATTAAGATATAGTAGGGTATTTACACCAGTTAATAATTCTGGATGCTGGCATCCCATGAGCAAAGACACACTCATTGTCAGCTGAATCTATGATTTTATCCTCAGAAGTCCGATTGCCAAAGAGTGTTTCTATTGATAAAATCTACATTGCTTTACAATCCATTGTCTTACACAATAGATGGTCATGACTCAGTGGAGGGCACCTAGCCTACCGGCCAAATTAGGAGTGTAGATCTGTCTCCAGAAGGAGGGAGAGAGAAAAAGTGAGCCTAGAAACCTATTTAAAGCACGACATTGCCTCAAGACCATAGAGCGAGCTTAAGGAGGCCGGTGGGCTAAGGCTGGGGACTAGTAGAGTTTGCATGGTCATTCCCCAAAGACTTGCCTGTGCTGCAGGACATGTCACAATACTGGCAGCTGTGGTCTTCAGTGCCAGAAGTAATTTTAAAAGGTAAGCTAGATTTTGCTGTGACTAAAAGCTTCTCAACCAGACAGTGGCATCTTCTCTATGCCCAAATCCGCGTGTATGTAGCTGCGGCTCCATGTTTTGTCACCTAAAAAGAGGCTGGTCCTGCTCTGTATTTTTGCATAACTTTGGCCATCACAAAGGATATTTGTGTAAATTCCATGGCTTCTCCTCTGAATGCTCACATTTTTGTCACAGAGATATAGTGAAATCCTAAATCTTCCACTTTGGTCATGAACAAAGGAAATATTATGAGGCGACTGGGCTGTAAAGGAAAGGAAGACATCTCCTAATATAATTCTCTTAATTCTCTTGGTGAGGCCCTAGCAAGACCCATCATCTGGAAATGAGAGCTATGTGAATTCAAATCAGATTTCTTTTTTGGAAGACAGATAACCAGCTGTTGGACCTGCTGTGGCACCGGGGGCAGTTCTCCATCACTGTAAGCCTGCGCAGAGATGAAGTAGCTAAGTGGGAAGTGGTGGGTGGGAGGGATGTAGTGCAGCTCTGGGCCTGTTGGAGGCAGGAGGTCAGACCTGGCAGGTGGTGGAGGTCCTCTGAATGGTTTTGAAAGACTGCAGTTCCTGGCTGCCATCTTTTAAACAGGCATGATGTGCTGGTAGATAGAGATGTCTTGGAAGTCAGTGTACGCAGTGTATTTGGTATTAGAGAGAGAAAAGATTCACTTAATCCCAGAGTTCCTTCTCTGAGACCTTCCGCTCTAGGTAAGTCCTGCCAAATTCCGGAAACCTCATCATTGCAAATGTGTTTCACGCAATATTTGCACTTTCTCTGTGCACTTTTTTTCCAGGCCACTTCCTCGTGTCTCTGAGCCTCCTTATGCACTGCCTCTCCTTTGCTGATAATTACTTACATTGTTTTCACTCTCCCAGCTTGTCCCAGGTCTACATTTTCTTTTCTCCCCCCCTACCCCTTGCCCCCAGTTTTCTCCAGTTTCTTCTTCTTTTGATAGCTAAACATACCTGTTTGAAGAAACTGCTTCCCCTCATGTATCTAAAAGCTGTCATGGGTGAGAGAAGCCTCCTTGACTGCCTGGTGAAGCCATGGGTTGGGCAGAGCCCCTGGTACCCTAACAAGTACCCTGCCAAGTAATGCTGACTGAATTCGCTCACGTTTCCTTCCCTTTGGAAAAGACTGGCTTGGCTCTCAGCAATCAGATTACCATGCACAGGAAATGAGTGGTAAAATCTCTGTGCTCAAGTTTTTGGAAGTCAGAAGAAATTTTACAGTATGACTACCAAGATAGACCAGGTGTGTTTCAGATATCCAGAAGGGTGCATGTGATGTTTCTTAAGAGCAGCTTGGAGCACCATTACAGAGTCAGACGTCTTCTTGGATGCGGTGGAAGTGTGACATTCAAAAAGACTGCAGAATAAAGAAGATGCATCAGGGCGCATGAGCTCGCTCCCCATCCCGCTGCTTCGGTCTGTCTGCTTTACAGTGACTCAGAAGCTATGGGTTGGCTAGAATTTCCTTTAGCCTAATAAATGACATGGCAAGGAGGTGCCTCCAGACAGCCATTCTGAACTTTTCTTGACTCAGTTTCCCTCTGCTGCTCTGTTATAACCTTTGCATCGTTCCAACCCACTCCTTGGTTTTGGTATTCACAGCCCTCTGGGTGCTGCAAGTGTTTATCCCAGCAGTTCTGTTACGGCTAGTTAGCATGCCTGCTCTGCATGCGCTCATCACTGCGGCCTTCAGTGCAGGTGCCGTCAAAGGGACATAGACACATGGACCTTCCAGGGCAGTGGAGCACCAGACTGCTATCAAAGTCATTAACTCATTTCTCTCCTAACCACTAGTGTTTCACACGGTCTCAGCCATCTGTGACTCCCTTCTGCACAGCCCATGTGAATGTGGAAGGTACTTACCTAACTTTTGTGTCCCACAGTGTTATGAGGAGCATCTTAAGACACACTGAAAACATGACCCTGAAGGACAAATATTTAGTTTCTTGACCAGGAAACATGGCTGAAAACATGACCCTGAAGGACAAAGGTTTAGCTTTCTGGCCAGATGCTTAGCAGTGGTTAAGGCCCCAGTGCACTGGAAGCACCTGAAGCAGGCAGATTCAGTAGTTCAATATATCACACAGAAAATGTAAAAAGTATGAATGAAATATTTAACTATTTGTATTTAATTTAAGGCAAGGCAGGCTTAGTAATGTTGTTTGGGAATGGAAGATGGTTTTAGTACTGCTATGTTGGTTAAAATGTGGCTTGGATCAGTTCAGTGCTAATTAATTTTGCTTATTTTATTAGCTTATGCCAAACTTGTGTTAACTTTGCTAAAACAAGCATTTATTTAGCCATCAGGAGCGGACTCCATGCTGCTGGAGGGTTTATTTATCAGTGAACCCTTTGTCTCAGACCTTTACAGCACAAGAGAAAGCCGCACGTGAGGGAAAGCCATCCAGTTTCTGCAGATCTGCATGGTCTTTCTCATCAGCTGTGCAGAGATGACCAGTCCTCAACCAGTTCTCATGTGCGTTTACCGCTGTCGTGAGTTACAAAATGCCAATCTATTGCAATCTACATTATTAGTCTGACCTGGTCTTGAACTAAGTCTACATGAGAGTGTTTTCTCTTTGCCTTTCAGGGTTAAGGCAGACTGAGGACCACATGCACCGTGTTACCATGGCTTGATAGACAGGTGATCATTTACCAAACTCTAGTGAGCTTGTTACTTTAGACTCCATTTCTAGACCTTAATTATCCCCAGACATGTTTAGCTAGGTGTAATATTGTGAGGAAAAGAGACAAGATTTTATTGTTGTAGGTAAGTGATTGCATGGCACTGCCTAAAGCAATTTTAAATGTGAGTAGATAAAGTGAAACAGACAATGAAGAACATACTGCCTATGATGAGAATAAGTGCTTTTTAGTGAAATTCTGGAGAAAAGGAAAACTTTCCAGTATGTCATGCAGCAGTCAAGTCACAGTGTTGAACCTGTGAGTCACAGTCATCTCCATGTCAATAGACGATGGAGTAAGCACAGACCTATGACTTCACTCCAGGAGTGAGCCATTTTGGGGGTGGGGGAAAGCTTACTCAGATGTCCGCTTCCAACAGTGGCAGGGAAAGGCTAAAAAATGGGCTATGAAGAAGGTCCAGCTTCTTTCTTCACCCACACATATCCTATATTGGAAGGTCTTATCAATGTCCTATCTCACAGCCTTAGTCTCTGTTTTTTTCTTGGAGCTGTATAGGGAATCCACAGGAACTGGGTTAAGCAAAAGAAATGAGTTGGGAACAGGATGGTGCTTTGCCTGGTGGATCTTTGGTTGAGATAATCTGAAATCAGTGCAGCTGTACCAATTAGTAAGAGAAGATGATCAGGCTGGTTGACACTGAGTTCAATGGTAGTGCTATTCTTTTGCTGAAAACAGAGCAGTGGAAAACTGGAGATGAGCGGTTGCTCTTCCTCTCCTGCATCCTGCAGGAATCCTCCAGGTTCTGCCAACCTTACCCCCATTCTGTGATAGACCTCCTTGCTCTCTCTGTGGATTGGCAGTGTATGAAAACTCAAGCCAGTGAAGCTTGTAATATTTTCTTTCCACACCTTACCTTTTCAATGGGGTAACCAGTGCAAGAGTGAATGTAAGGTGGTTATGTACATGAGTATCCTGGTTTCAGCTTAATTCAGAGTTCATTTTCTTCCTAGTAGCTGCTATAGTGCTGTGTTTTGGACTTAGTATGAGAACAATGCTGATAACACGCTGATGTTTTCGTTGTTGCTAAGTAGTGTTTACTCTAGTCAAGGACTTTTCAGCTTCCCATGCTCTGCCAGGTGCACAAGAAGCTGGGAGGGAATGCAGGCAGGACAGCTGATCCCAATTAGCCTCAGGGCTATTCCATACCACCTGATGTCAAGCTCAGTATATAAACTGGGGGAGTTAGCTGGGGGAAGGAGTGATTGCTGCTTGGGGATGGGCTGGGTATTGGGTGGTGAGCAATTGCATAGTGTATCACTTGTTTTGTATATTCTGTTGTTATTATTTT
>VZTL01068331.1:2416-13557 GCA_013400535.1 Scopus umbretta | reverse complement strand
GGGGGGGGGAGGAGGAGGTTTTTGTGTCTGTGCGTGAATGAGTGGTGTTTTGTAGAGGCTGGAAACGAGCTAATCCTGCATAGGAAATGAGAATTACTTTCAAGTGTACCTGAAATGTTTAGAAAACTCTCAAATGCAAGTTCCCTTGGGCTGGGGCTGCGCAGAGCTGGAGAAAGACTCCTTTCATACAGCAAGGGCAGCTCCGGGGTGTGTAATTTGCTTAGCCTCTGAACTCCATATGATTTACATTATTCAGATTTTTAAGCGCCTTTCCTCTTGATCTGCTATTATGAAGTCATTTTAAGGAATATTTTACAAACTGAAACGCTATATACTGCATGAAACCACACTTAGCGTAGAGTATCTAAAACTAAGGCTGTTAGCATACGTTCATGGAGCCCCTGGTGCTTCATGCAGGGTGGGGGGTGTGAAAAATTTAGTACTCTGCACGTCAGCTAGAATGAGCTTTCTCCCTGGGTACAAACCAACACAAAAGGCCAAGCTGTGAGCTCTCAAAACTCTCTGAACTGTAATGAAATAAAGCAGAAACACAGATTTGAGGCTAATTCAATTCTCTCAACTTTGAACTTGGGACTCCCCAGATAAAAGTATGCTACGTCACATCTTTTAATAGAAAGCAAAGTTTCAGAGACCTCCACAAGTGCTCCGTGAATGGGTAGAATATGCAGTGCACCAGCAAATTTAGCAGGGGGAGATTAATACTGCTGTGGCCTGCTAATGTGATGATATATGGCACCTGCGGGCTGCTGGAGCTGCTGATCAAAGAGCAGCGTGGGGATCAAACTCTGATCAGAGCAACAGCGAAGGGCCAGAGGAAAGTGATCAAAAGACTGGGAGACCCGGCTATTCTGACAGGAAACCAATCAGACTTTGTGCACGGTACAGGAAATTATCTGCTCTGTGTGAGAAAAGAAACCATTCACTTTCTACCCCGTCCCAGCTTACCTGGCGTTTAGAGGCTCTAGGGCACCAGTCTGCGGCGAAATGGGCTTGGCACTGTTATAGTGAAGTCTCATGCTGTTATGCTGCCTTCTGTTAAATTTGCGTGGTGTGCACGTGAAGCGTATCGGCACATGGAGGCTTACCATTGCTTTGCTTTAACTTTGTCAGGACTGGAAATAAACCTGCTATGCTGTCGATCTAACTAAGAGGTTTGTAACAGAATAACGCAGCTGGGCCCTGAAGGGACACCAGGGTCCAACAGTGAGAGCACAACAATAAAGTGTAAAAGGTAGATCGGACAGCATAGAAGCAAAACCGATGTAAGTAGGTATAAGTATACGTGACAACACAAACTAGATTCTGTTCGCATATATCAGAAATGCAGCTGCCCTAGGTCAGGCTTCAACTGGTTTGCAACGCAATTTGGCACGCTTTAAGATACAGTCACTACGTCTTAGAACAAATGCAAAGCCAGGATAATTTTTTTTTTTTTTTTAAAGTGCCCTGAAACTGTGTTCTGTGGTAGTTTATACTTAAAACAGACCAGGTTCTTCTTGTAGCTTACTTGAAGTTTGCTTTCTAGTTGTTCAATTGCAAAACTTACTTTAAAAATTAGCACAAGTTTAGGTACAGCTAAGTGCCAACCCCTGACTTTCCTTAACCGATTTTAATTATTTGGGGGATCGGTAACACTGGTCAAACCAGTTCTTACTTGATTTAATTAGAGTGATTTTTACACTCTGCTGCAATCTAAAGATTGTATAGCTTTTAGCTAGAGGCAGGTTAAAACTCCCTGGAGTAGGAGAATGAGATATTGCTGTGCGCATGCCAAATAATCTTTGGTCAGGAGAGAGGGAGATTTTTCACTCACGCAGTCTACAAATAAAAATTCTGTCCTCTACTTGTAAAACTGCTAAATGGCCAAGAAGTTTTGCAGTAGAAGTGGATTATAGTGTTACTCAGCAGCACACCTGGATGCTGTAGCCATTGCTTCAAGGTGATACTGAAGATTTCTATGACCAGTTATTAAATCAGTGGGACTACTTGTGTTACAAAGGGTAAGCATGTGCTTGAGGATTTGTTTATGCATAACCAGTTTTTATTTATTTATTTATTAGCTAAGTGATTATTAACTTCAAAATTACAACTTGACTCTATTTATTTACTAAATGCAGACATGAATTCGCTTGTTTCTGCTGCACAGTGAGTGTCATTTTAGATGGTGGTTTCTTAGTGTAATTGTAAATTAGGTGTTCTTAGAAACACAGTCTTTTGCTGCTGCCTCCTGGGAATTCAGTGTGATAGTTGTTGCGGGGCCAGCGTAGCTCCATTTGAAACCACTTAAAACTACCTCCTTGCTTTTATTGACCTTCCGTTATAGTCAGGTTTTCTTGAAGAACAGTTTTTATTTGTAAACTCTGCTTGACAGTAAGGGGTTTCATGTGATTTCCTTGAAAAATTCATACTTCTCTTTAATGTTTTTATTTGTAATTCAGCTGAGTAAATAGTCACCTGGAGGATCAAAATATTTTATGCAACAATTTTCTGGAAACTGAAGTAGCGGTAAATGGTGCATGTGGTGATGGCTCCCATTTATCTGGATGGATTTCGTTTCCACGATTCTTTCTCCTGTTGAAAAACAGATTATGCTTTGAAGTATTTTTCATACATAGGTGGCTTTATCAGTTCTTTTATTGCTGTCTGGTGTATTTATTACCATTTTTCCATATTGAAGGAGAGAGTCAAGAAAAAAATGATCACTCAGTTTCTTTTGAGGAAAAAACCTCAATCTCTTGCATATTGAAATGATTACTTGGATGATTTACTCATTTCTTCTTTCTATTATAGTTCTTGCTACTACTTTGCCATCTACGTTGAGTGCTATTTTTATGTAGTATCTTCATCCTGTTTCTGTAGTTTCAACAATGTCTGAGGGAGATATTGATGGACTGAGTAATGTGAGTGACTCGATTCTAATGACTTAACTCTGGTGGTCTGAATGCACCTGCTTATGTGACATTATTAGTTTAATCTAGATTTGAGTACAACATGAGATGGTGGGAGAATCTAAGTTCTGTTTTCTTGGCTGTCTTAGAACAAAATGTGATAAACGTTTAAAGTAATTTTGCAAAGCTATCAGCTGTTACAATTTCTATGAGAAATATGAGGATGTCTTTATAGAAAATAATGTAAAAACTACTATCGGGTGCCATATAAGCAATGGAGTGTATCGCTTACGTGGTACATACATTTTAAATGTAGTAATGAAAGACTTCAGAAGACCAAGAAACTGAAGTCAGTTAGCAATTCACCAGGACCAAGTAGTTAGAAATATTAATTTTCCTGTAGTCAGTTTCAAGTGTGAATGAACAGCAGTAAATGGAGTTGGTGAAGTAAATCTTATAAAACCAAAGCACTTATTTGATTTCTGTCAATCCTGCAGCACAGGTGGTGTACTGGTGATGATCTATGTTTTGATAAATCTTGATTTCTTTTAAGTTTCTTTTTTTTTTTTCTTCCCCTGCATGAATAGAAACTCATTATTAATAAGCGGCACTGATTGATCACTTCATTAATATACTTCTTAAATCTTCTGAAATGGGCAAGATTTATGTCACTTAAAAACCCCAAACAAAACAAACAGGAGTCCTTGAGCTGGAGTTTGAGACTTGTGTATCTCGGGCCACCCTTGGGGAAAGTTCGTGGATGCAGCTGCAACTAAGCGAGTAGCTGAAGTGCCAGAGGGAGCTTCTGTCATCACCTCTGCATGTGCGTGGCTTCACACGCCTCCTCACAATTACCTAGAGGATTCCCTGGTTTGTGTCTCTCCAAAGGGAGCTTCCAGCTTATTCAGGGATGGGGACAGCATCACAACGTAGAGTTTCTGATTAAGTTCATTTAACTTGGGCTGAACACCCAAAAGAAGGAGTGGATGTCCAAGTGATGCAGCACATTGAATCCTTGCAGAGGGGAATGTCAGTCCTTTGGCTTGAGTGCAGTCATTTGACTGCAAAATTATCTCTTATAAAGCAACATACTTCAAAGCAGTGGGAATCGGCGCCACCTCTGCTGGCTCTTGTTGAATTGATGAGTGCCAGTACAGTCTGTTGACTACTGCTGGGTAGCAGAAATTTTCTTCATCATGAGAAGATAAGGAAATATAAAATATGAGTGCTTGTCATCTAAAGGGAAACTTGATAGTGATGCAATTTTTCTTAAGTTTAATCTGTTTCTGTTTAGTCCAAGACTTGTTTTGAAATGTTTTAAAGCCCTTTTCCTGGAGAGTGAAGAATCATACCACATCCTCTTTTGACTTTAAGCAAAAGATTGTGGCAAATTAGAGAGGTTCTTCAACACCATGATAAATTGCGGTGGAAGAAAGTTTTAAAAACTGTTTTTTGCCTTTGTAGTTGACTTCTGGCGTATTGTCTGCTATTTGGCAGAGTGCTGCTTGGGACTTCTCCTTAGTCCTGCTGCTTCTCTCAGTTTCTTCTGTTAGGTTAAAGTAAGGGTTTTAAAAGCACAGACCATTTGCTATTTGTCCCAAATATGTAGGCGTTCCAGCCTTCCTGTATCTTTGTTACATATCTTGAGTGGCATTTCAGGGAAAAACACGCAAAATCTTATTTTTGCATTAACTAGTTCTTATTACATTTGCAGGTCAGACTTTAAAGCTTTACATCATGTTGTTTGTGAGTTTTTAGTTTGTTTTTCAGTTAGATACAAAGTTTTATAATGGAGAAGAAACATGGGGCATACCTTGAGACACTGACAGCTCTACTACCAAAGGGCTTATGTTGAACTTCCTCTTCACATAAACGTAATGTCTTCTGGGTCTTATAACTTTATCCAAACCTTTTGAATCTAATTATTACATAGTCAACATGTAATAGCAAAGTGTTGGTTTGCATCCTACAGCAGTGGTTATGCATTATAGCAGAGTGGTTTTGGGGATTGTTGTGGCTGTCGGGTAGTTGCTGCTTTTGGTTTTTGCTGTGTCTGGCAGTTCCTGATTACTAGAAAGAGGACGTGCTGTGCAAGCCCACTTTCCTTAGCTGGAAAGGAGCCTCCTCAGTTGCTTTATAGATAGCTCTTGGCTTTACCAGCGTGCCATGGCTTTGCTTTTTAGTCACAAAGCGCACACCATGGAAAACACACTTCCTGGTGACTTAGGAATTGGCCTGTACCTAAGTGGTCTTTTAGTGGAAACCTGTGGGGCTTAGAAAAAATTACACAACAGAAAATGAATGGAGTTAACATGTAGAAATGCAGTTATTTTAGTAGCACTTAGGTATCTGCATGACTGCTTAGTGGTTTCGGAGCTTCTGAGAAATTAATTGTATGTTAAAACTTACTCGACCCTGTAATTCCCGTTTGGGGAAAACTTTTGCAGCTTGTGCTTGAATGTGAAGTGCTTTTATTCAAGTAAGTGAGTGAAAATTCATAATGTGCTACTCTGAAGGTAAAATATAAACTTGTTTTTTCTAGTGGCTTTGTTACATTGTGGGATGTTATTTTAAGGTGGCAATGCCAGGAAAATTTATTCATGGCTCCATCCGTAGACATCCTAGCCTCAGGGTTCATCTGTCTTCTGATCTTCCCTTCTCAACATCCTTCTGCTGGGATTTTATAACATATCCCCAGTGTTACACTGGGTTATTTGTGCTTAATTTCATGATCCTACAGCATACTAAGCAGGGTTTTTTGTTTTTGTTTTTTTGTTTTGTTTTGTTTTTGTAACACTATCCCATCTTTCAAAGCATGTGTACAATAGCACCTCTACACATTTTTGTAATGTAATCAGTTTCTACAGAAGTTAGTCAGCTGGGTGAGACAAGGCAGGACTCTAGACCTTCACGGAGGAAGTCTTATACACAGAGAATATAAGAACTATTAAAAAAACAATGTAAATGAGAGAGCCCAACTAATTCCTTGGTCTCGTGCAGGCCTTCTGCATTAGGGTCAGCAAGGGATGTCTTTCTTCTGAGTTCAGTTAGTTCTATTCCAAATGCTCAGTTTTTGTTAAGCATGCCCACAGTTTTGGACTGTGACATTCGCCTTGCATAGGCATGACCATGCATTTGCACTGGTCTCGCAGGCTGCTTGACTTCTTGTCGCTGTGGATTCCTCTGGAGTCCAGCAAACGCATACCACCTCTCAACTTGTGCCAATGTGCTTTTACCATCACCAAGTAGGCTGTCAGGTGAGCTGGCTGCAACTCATGTTAAAAGAACTCATCAGCTGTTTAGTCTCTTTGAGCTGCTGGATTATTATTTCCCTGTGTGGCTGTTCTCATTCAAGATGGGCTAATTTGAAACCCTGCAGGTTAACTCTGCAGTGAAGATGTTCACAGGGCTAGTTGCTGCCTTTTTTTTTTGGTCCTTATTGCCATTTTCATGTGTGGGTGTTTGGGGCTGGGGGAAGAGAACATGAATTAACCTCCCAGGTACTGCAGTCCAACACAATGCAGGCAGAAACAGCATTTGCACATGAAATAAGAAAATGTTCAAAGGTTATTTACCATGTAGTGATGTAGTGACATCCTTTTATAGTAGTGAGACTGGGAGAGTTGCAAGGGAGTAACCAGTAACACCTTTTTTCAGTGGCAACATGCCTTTTTGTGAATTGATCCTCATAAATTAATCATTAATCTTGCACTTTATGGTAACTTCATTCAAGGTCTGTTTATAAACACAGATGTTTTAAGGAGATTCTTCTAGGGCAAAGAGCACCTCTGTTCATCTACTTCCTGAAAGCCCAAAACACTGAAATTTCTCCCTGAGTTTGTTAAAACTGATTATTAACTGTATTAAAATAGCATGCCGGCACGCCTCAGTTGAATCACCATTGTGCTTATTTCTTTACATGAAGTGCAAGGTATGCACTGGTTCTGAATAAAGCCGGGTGAAGGACCAGGCAGTGGCAGGGAGGCAAATGCTTTCCTCTGATCACGTACCTTGCCAGCACTGTGGCTGGAAGTAGAAATCTTTGTTTTGAATTTTTTAGCACTTTGTTTTCTAGATGAACAGTGGCGTTAGTTGGGTAGCTACACTTTTACGTTCCCTATAACACTACAGTTCTACTAAAGCAAAGTGAGGGAGGTCTTCCAAGCTGTCAGCAAATGTCTGGCGTAGCTGGTGATAACTTTGAGTGCTGGATTTAAACTCCCTTATCGCCCTTATGCGGCTTTTCTTGAAATGTTAAGTCTGTCTGTCTCAGAAAAAAAACAAAGAATGTCTTGGCAAAAGGAAACAATGCTGCTTGTGTTTTCTGTACATTTAATTTCTTTCTGCATTGCTTCTGCTGTAATATTCTTATTAGGAATTGGCAATAAATTATGTAGGAAGGTGGAGGGGCAGGAGGTTAGATGCTGCAGTTAATTAGGGAATTGGTCTTGTAAAGGAGCTTCAAACTAGGTTGTGGCAGTAAAAGGTAAAGGAGTGATGCCCTTTCTGTAGTTTTGATATTCTACATCTTTAAACCATTACTCAATTTGGCACATATCAGCAAAGTTGTAATTTTCTGTGAAGAAAAAGTCCAGGTGTAAAATACCAAGGAATGTCATATCTGAAGAGTAGCTTACACTGGAAAAAAGGTTTTGGAGACGGTCTTAGCATACCTTACGTGTCAATCCACAGCTGTTAATCTCTCTATGCCACTTTTTAAGCATCATTTGTTAAAAAGCATGTGAAGTGGGAAAATTACTTTGCTGGGAGAGGTACTGATTTGTGAAATAATGCATAATATTGTTTGTTTTAATTGTTTAGCAAAATTCAGTTGTCCAGTCTCTTATTAAACTGTTGTTTGGGAAGCTTCGTTGGATAAGCCATTGCATGATAGCAACTAGAATATCTAAGAAGTTTTATTTTTTTTATTATTTCCCCCCCCCCTCCCCCGCCCCAGTGTACTTCACTGTGTCACCATCTGACTGCCTTCACCCTTGTTCAAACCAATCGGAGGCACAAGTCCTAGGGCTCCAGGTTCTTCCTCTGATTGACAGAAAACCAGTACTCATTTTATAGAACACTTAAACATTAAAAAAGACATATGGCATAGGAAATTCTTTTGCTGTGTGTGAAGGTATGGTGTGTCCAAACTGAGTGCGTTGTTCTGACTATTTCAGGGGTAGTGGTGAGTTGTATGAGGCCACTTCCATCTGCAGAGAGTCTGTTTCACTTGCTTGTGGTTCTGGGGCTCATTCAAATGCTCTAAAACAAAATAAAAGGAATGGATGTAATAACTTCTTTATGGAAAAGTCATAAAAAGCTACAGGGCTGTGTAAACAAATTGGGTCATTTACAAGATGTTTAAGTGGTGGATATTCAGCTGAAATTCAAAGGTGTGGATTAGGTTTTACAGTCATCTTGACTGAATTTTGCCCTCAACAAGACTTTCTTTTTCTGCCAGGAATGCCTTTGACACTACAGATGACAAATTCTCAGAAACAGTGTTTTCAAGCATTTCAGTGCATTGAGAGTAAAGCTGAGAAACCGGAGAACAATTCAGTAGTATAATTTGATCTTTCTCTAGGTGAATGAGGGGCCACTCTTGATCCACATGGTTACACTGTAAAGCTGTAGTGGAACTTTGTAGTGTTCCCGGGGAAAATAAACTAAAAGAGTTTCCCTTCTGGATTCAAACATGCCTGAACTAATTACAAAGCAACCGTTTTGGCTCTCTGCTCTGTTCATATAAATAGGTTTGCACAGAACAGCAGCAAATGTGATCCAAGTTAAACTGCACTAGTCACAGAAACTTCTGTTGGACCAAACTGAAGCATTGAACATTATATCTATGGTGCGCCAACTCACAAGACCCTTGTGACTTATTTCATCATTTGTTGGAGAGTAGTGAAAAAGTGGAATGGAAAAGAGGATAACTAATACTTTTGCATGTTAAAATACATTCTGCAGCGATATGTATATACTTCAGTGTAAATGTAAGCTTATGTGTGGACAATTTGCTCAAGTTTGGTGAAGGGGCATTGGTGTTAGCTACTATGGGGAGCTTTCCTTCTCGTAAGTTGTGGCTGCTCAGCTCTGCTCTTAACAATGCTCAGCTCTAGTATCAACCAATGCAACTTCAACTACCTTTCGTAACTCTTCACGCACTAAAATCTCAGATCATTTCAGAATGAAAATAACTTTACTCGGTGCAAGTTTGGAATTAGTTGTAATTAACTGTATGTGGATGAAGCTACCTATTTATATACACAGCGCTAAATAATGAGCTGTTGAATCATCTTTTAGACGCTTGATACTGTGCCTGCGAAAATAATAGTTGTTACTCGGGAAGTGGTATATGTGTGATTATATGTTATTCAAATAAGTCCTTTACGACAAATGAATGTTGTGTTGTACGGTGTTGATTGCAAAAGGTTTGTATGTATATTCTTGTCAATTTATGTTTTAAAAAATACAGTTTTGGGAGGTGGTTTATCTTAATATCTCAAGGATTCAATGCCTTACTACTTAGTGTGTTTGCTGTTACACAGGGAGACCCATACCTGCAAACATTTCTGTTGCTTGTGTAACTGTAATGGACCTGAAAGTGCAGCAAAGCCTTGTAATTGAGAGCTAACAAGTAATGGCTCCAAAACAAACATAATTTCTAGACAAGTAGATAAAATTGTTGTATATGACCTTACCTAAATACTACTTTTTAAAATATGGCTAAGGATTCTTGTTAGGCCTGCTTTCTTTTCTTTGTGTCATTCAAAAATACCCAGCCCCTGGGACCACTGCATATCTATAGTCAGACTAGAGCCTAAAACTTGAAATACTCTAAAAATTTCTGCTAAGCCCTCACTGTGTTTCTCATAGTACTTGCTGGTATAGGAATTCACAAAGTACTTGCCTCTAGCACTAATGCAGCCTTGTAGTTACTTCTTCTGAAGTGGAGATTGAATTTGTGATGAACAGTACAGTTACCGCTAAGGGTCTTTGCCAGTGGAGACTTTCATCGATCTTTACCTATTTTAATGAGATCCTTTATAAAGATTTGCAAACGATCAGCCATCTTTTTGGTTTCTTCATTGGGGATCTTTATTTAACATCTATTCTCTGTACCTGCAAGAAGTAGTATGTGTGTGGGGAAGTGGGTATCCTAGGCTGAGTCCAAACAGGGCTGGTAGAGAGTTTTTGAGTTCATAAACTTTCATCTCAAGAGAGACCACTGAGATCATCTTTGATCTTGCCTAACACCTCAAGAGTGCCACACCTTGGTAAAGTGAGTGTACCAGTAAAGAGAGCTCTGTTACTTAAATATCTACTGATTTGCATAATTATAGAATCATAGAATAGAATCGTTAAGGTTGGAAAAGACCTCTGAGATCAGCTAGTCCAACCATCAACCCAACACCTCCATGACTAATAAACCATGTCCTGAAGTGCCACATTTACATGTTTTTTGAACACCTCCAGGGATGGTGACTCCACCACTTCCCTGGACAGCCAGTTCCAATGCCTCACCACTCTTTCAGTAAAGACATTTTTCTTAATATCTAACCTAAACCTCCCCTGGCACAACTTGAGGCCATTACCTCTCGTCCTATCGCTAGTTACTTGGGCAAAGAGACCAATCCCCTCCCCACTACACCCGCCTTTCAGGAAGTTGTAGAGAGTGCAGCCTCCTCTCCTCCAACTAAGCAACCCAGTTTCCTCAGCCGCCTCTCATAAGACTTGTTCTCCAGACCCTTCACCAGCTTCCTTGCCCTTCTCTGGACACGCTCCAGCAACTCAGCATCTTTAACTCAACATCATTGTCTTACTGCTTGTGGGGGAAAAGATGGGTTTGTATAGTTACCAAGTAGAAACATAAATATGTTTCTAAAGCACGTGCTTGCTTTATCAGTGAGAATCTTACAAAACTCTGAATGGCCTCATTAGTCAGGATGCATGTGAAGGTACAGTGTGGTGATAATACCTAATGAAACAGTTGTGATATGTTTCTGTGTTGTTACTGCTTTTAATGTAGTTACATTACCAAAAGTTGGACCTGATTAGTTCTTTGCATTAGGGAAAGAAACTGATGATGCACATGTAGTATATCTAGCACTGTCTGTTAGTTTTATGGCATCTGTAGCTTCTGTTTGAGATTAACTTTGAGAATCTACATTGTTCTCATTAAGAATACTGTTTCAGGGTTGGATCAATGCCCTTGCATAAAGGTGATTTCTC
>VZTL01068323.1:18859-33798 GCA_013400535.1 Scopus umbretta | reverse complement strand
AAAAAAAAAACCCACAACCCACAGATAATGTTGTGATAGGCGGGCAGTACAACACTGCCCCCTTTGGTATTGACTTAGGCTGTTCATCAACAGATACATCGGTGACACTAACACAATAAGAACATATCTGTGCTAATGACACATGTTAATCTGTCAGACTGAATACAGGATAATCTCTTTCTATATTTAATACATAAGTATTTGACAGAAAAGCAATGCAAGAGTTGCTCTGCCTAAAAAAACCAGCTGTGCCCTCAGCATAAGGACTACCCTACGCAGCTCATGCACTGATTAAACTAATTCAATTTGGATTTATGAGTTCACCAGCAAAGAGAAATGTCTTGAAGAAGGTGGCAACTACTGTGATTCTATTTAAAAAACTGTCCTGCCAGAACGGATTCATTTTAATGAAGTACTGAAGAGGTAAGCCAAGAGTAAAATTGGCCCTTATCAGGGTACAACTTTACCCGTTAATATTGCTCTGTAGTGTGTAGGAAGGCCAGTCGGCAGCTATTAATTCTCTAGATGTCAGTAATTCAGCTACCCTCTCTCTGATCTTGGTATATGAGAAACACTTTGAAGAGGAAGGTGTAAATCATGTTACAGCACACCCAGCTAGTGCAATACTTCATCTTCTTCTCTGTTACTTCAGGCACCGTAAAGCAAGCTACTCAACCTAGAGAGACAGCGTCAGCACCAGGAAATTTTGCCTCAGAAGAAGGAAGAGATTGAGACTGAGTAAGGTGTTGGGGTAGAGTAAAAAAGCCATCTTGTAATTTTGATCCGTGTTGCATTGCCACAAAATAATTAACACAGATTGTTTTCACAAAAGCAGCTTTCCCAGTGCTCTCACCTAGTGTTAGTAATTTCTCAATTTATTAAAAAAAAACATTTTTGATGGACAATATCAGCTAATTACCAAACTATTTCTTGATATGCCAGTACACTTGAACCTAGATAAACTGGAGGTGATAACTTAATTTGTGAGATATTCTGGCAGATAGATGATACACCATGAATGCATGGAGATGTGTGGAATCCTCCACCTAACCAGGTCCACAATTAAATGTAACAGGTATCATAGACGGTAGCTAGAAACAAGAAAACTATTATAACTTAAAACCACCAGTACTATGGGGCTACAAGATATCCTTGGGGGACCAAATTCTGTTCAGCATAAATCTGCAAGCTGGAAACTGGTGGACTGCAAGGCAGCTGAAATAGCATTACAGCTCTGTATTTCTCAAATGATCAAGATGATTGTAGATCTAAACTTGTTTCATTGACCTCAGGGCGGTGTCTGTGAATTGATGCTGGGGTTTGTTTCAGGGGCCTAGAGGCAAGCTGAATAATTTACTTGAGATCCCAGCATCTCTCTCTTTATTTTTACCTTTTTCTCTTAGTTTCTCCTGTTAATAATATTCTTGCTTCTGGCTAACTGTACTGTGTATCACCAAACTCTCATCACTATGATAGTTAGAAAACATAGCTCTTCTCTTTTCCCAAACTGACCATAAGGCTAATACATTTTTCCCTACCTGTCATTAAAAGCAACTGTAGAAAACAACAACCCCTCTAACTTTGCAATGACATGTAAGATGTACTAAATCAGATAGCTAGAAATGAGAGAATATTTTGTAAAGTAAAATCACCCAAAACACAGGGCCATTATTTACCCTTGGAGAACAAAATTCTGTTCAATATACAGCTGAAAAAACCTGCAGAAAAATGGAACTTCATCTCCTACTTTTTTAGAATTAGTGGAATGCATTTTTAGAGTGTTTAATGGGAAATAAGTGCTTTGCTTCACTATAGCTACAAATGCTGGATCAGTTTTAAAACTGAGCTAGAAACAAAACTGATTAAGATGTATCCAAAAGGGTTTATGAGAAAGTAATGTCAGAAAAATTACATCAGAGACAAAAAGGGGATACGTGCAGGAACTGGAGCTATTGTTTTAGAAGAAAAAATGAAGATAAAGCTTTTAACTTTCCAGAGGGTTGAAAATGAGCAAGATAGTTATTGTGTATGGGGAAAAAAAAAGAAAACCTATGAAGATGGAAAGGTGAATCATAGCTGCAGATAGTAGAGAGAATTCAGTTCAATTCATATACTTCAGATACAAGTGAAAATAGCTCTCCTCACTTAGAGCCATGATTTTTTTTTAGTCTTTTCATAGATGAAGTGTGCCAATTCTAGCTGTATTGTGGGCTGATTGTACAACTGTCCTTGTTTCAGCTGGGATAGAGCTAATTTTCTTCCTAGTAGCTGGTATAGTGCTGTCATTTGGATTTAACATGAGAATAATGTGATAACACACTGATGTTTTAGTCATTGCTTAGAAGTGGTTATACTAAGCCAAGGACTTTTCAGCTTCCCATGCTCTGCCAGGGAAGCACAAGGAGCTGCGAGGGGGCACAGCCAGGACAGCTGACCCCCCCTGGCCACAGGGCTATTCGACACCATAGAGCGTCACGCTCAGTATAGAAATTGGGGGCAGTTGGCCAGGGGCAGCAATCGCTGCTCAGGAACTGGCTGGGCATTGGTCAGCCGGTGGTGAGCAGTTACATCACTTGTTTTTCCTGGGTTTTGCTCCTCTCTCTCCCTTTTGTTGTTTTTCTTTTCATTGATTATTATTATTATATTTTAGTTATTAAAATGTTCTTATCTCTGTTTAGCTGCCAACCTGGGCTAAACCACACCACCACCACACTAGAAAACAAATGTTGCAGAACACAGCAGTTCGTGCAAACCTGAGCCACGTGCACCCCATGGGATCTGTGGAGGGTACTGGTAGTGGGAATAGTGGCAGATAGCACTAATAATGCTTGCTGACAGAACTGAATGAAACAAATTCAGGTGGGTTTTGAGTACCATAAAAAACCAAAACAAACCAAAACAAAAAAACTATCAAATGAGTTCTCCACTCTTTATGTTTGTCTTAACAGTCTTCTCGTCCCTCTGTCATTCTTAAGAGCCTAATTTCCTCAGAAATACTCCTTTTCAATTCTTCTCTCTCTCATTAAGCCCACTCGAAAGTGATTTGCTATTATGTTTATGCAGATTTCTTTTGATTCCACAATGAAAAAGACTGGAAAGTCACCCTTCTGATAGACCTTCTTCATATTATCAAAGTGCCTCTTAACTAAATCTGGAATTCTGCTCCAGCTTGTTATAGATTCTCACATAAGCCAAACAATTCACCTGCAGACAACCCTTTTTCAAAATTAATGGGAATAGAGGAGAAGCTAGTCTGTCTGCCTTGTATGTTCATTGAACATTGATCTTTAACCTGCAACAGGCTAAACCTATCAGACCTCCTGCAATTTGTTTGCAACAATCGCTGAGAGAATGAAGGGTCAATGCATTACTACATCAAGTCTTGGCTGTTCCAAGCCCTGCTATAAGATGGATGGTATTGAACCTACACCTCAGAAAGGGAATCAAGCAGTTTCCCGGTAGCTTCCTTGTAAAGAATTATCACTTCAGACAACTGCATGTTTGCTCCAAGGAAATCAATACATATTTTACCAAATGCCCTTTCATTGTAGAGACTTCAAAGCTGGACTATGCTTTTGACAGAGCTGTACTTCAGCCTTTTGTTAATTGGGTACTAAATACTGACCTCAAGGAAAGTTGCTGTTTGACCCACTAAGAGTAAAATACATATATCTGAAGCACACACAAAATAAGATAAGTTACGTATGTATACAGTAACTATAGTTCTCTGTTACCTGTCACCCATATATTTCCTGATCTTATATTCCTTCTCTATGTTACGGTATCCTGCTGTTTCTGATAAGGTTATATTCTCACCTTTAGTTGAGAAGATGGATTGTTACATGCTTTGTGTCATTTACAAAGATGAAACAGACGCACCAGGTACAAATGTAATCCCAATACAAATAAAATCATACCTAAAAGACTCTGACCTCAACTGTATAGGGTAGACATGCTAAAAGTGGGTTGAAAAGAATTTTTTTTTTTTTTTTTTTTTTGAGAATGCATCTCAAAGAAGTTCCAGTCTTGGATCAATACATGACTAAGGGTTTCCAAATTTTACATAGTGCCATCACATCTATTTGACAAAATCCTGCTTTATAAATAAGAAAAGAGATGATGAATGTTTCCTTTATATCTATTGTAATAATTTTAACTGTAAGTACTTGAATCAATGACTCTCTCTCACTTAACAGCATCAAGATAACAGGTGATCAAACTGTAATAGAAAACATGTAGTAATAAATCAAACTTCATCTAACTTGTTTCTTATTTTCATTGAAGCTTTACTGTGATCTTGTTCCTTTTATTTGGTGAAAGGATCCTGTATGCAAGTTGAAGAAATCCACATTTCTATGCCCCTGTCTGAGTAGGCACAGATACAAAATCTATGTTGGCTTTGTGAAGTTTTTGCTGCAGAGTAAGATAATGAGGTTAGGAGCACAAAGGTTTAACAACTAGTGATATGAAGTGCACTATAATTTCATCTAATTCCTCCATCCTGAATGGCTTTTTTCCCTGCTCTTTGCAGTTCTCACACAGTCTTTTGATTAATTTCTGTCATGGAAATGACAGCTGTTACAGTACTGCATACAGAATGCTGCACTTGCATACTTCTTTTGTATTATTTTCTTCATAAGGATCCTATCAAGTAAAAAAAAGAATGAGCCACAAATTCCGGTGCTCCTAATGTTTCACTTGTTCCTTGTTCTCTTGTATCCCAGAAGCTAAGCTCCTAAATGCTTCTGTACTCTTGGTATTCTATTTTTCTAACTCTTTTTAAAGATACTTACTGTGTCTCATACTTAATGTGTTGCATGTCTGCAATTTTGTTTCAAGGAAGCAACTGATCTTTAAAGGCACATATACACTGACCTTCTCATTGTGTAATTATCTGATAAAATACAAAGGCATTGATCAACCTCATTTTATGCAGTTCCTTGAAATGACAAGAATCTTGTGAGAACTTTTAAGCACTGAAAATCTGCATGTCCTGCACTCTTAAAAAGTCAGTTCTGCATAAACTGGGAGTCAGAAATTTCCAGGGTTCGTTTCCTCAAAATCTCCTAGCTTCCTTTGTAAGGTGCTATTTTTCACCTGTGAAAAGGATGCAGGTCGTTACCTGTATTATCTTTGTGTGAGTCCCTTTTGGGTGGTGAACTCCCATTCTGAGTTGTGTTTTGGAATGATTCTGCAAGCTTCACTTTTGGCAGAGGTATATTTGAGATGGTGGAGAGGCACTCAGTGATCTGATAGGGAGGCAAAAACTTCCAGTTCTGTACAACACCGAAAAGCAAATGCTTCCTCTAACTGACACTGGGAGCAAGCCTGCCAGTTCAAGGGACCTGAGATGTTTACAACACTATGCTGATGGAAAGGTCCTCTTCAGCATAATGATGTGCAAAGAGAATCAGTGAAGGGACACTGTACTATAAATGTTTCCTCCTCCTTTCTCCCACTTCCCCTCATCCAGCTGTCTCCCAGTTCCTTCCCATAAATACTTTTCAGCAAAAGGCTAATCCAGGATGGCTGAGGAGGGGTCGGTCTGGTGAAAACTGTTCATTTAAGATCCCTCCACCACTGGAAAAGAATGAGAAGTAGTTTCACTGTCATCTCCCATTGCTAAAGAAAAAGCCCAGATGATTAGCTTAGGTCAGACACAGAACATTTTCAGGATACTAAAGTCAGTGAAACTAATCTGAACAGTAATGCAATATTCCCATCTTCCTCAGATTCCTGCTCCTATATCTGAACTACATTAAGTAAGTTCAGAAGTCAGAATTCATCCTTTGCAAAATGTGACGTAGAGAGGCAACTGCCTCCCCATGAGACACAAAGACTTTCAGCAAATTATGGACGTGCATGTGAGGCACATAAGGCTGCACTGCTGTAAAGGAGGGATTTATGGTTGTAAGCTTGCCTGCATTGTGTAACTAGATCAGGCAGACGCATATTAAACCAGGGGCATAAAACAAGGATGTAAACCATACTTACAGGCAAGAGTCAATCAACTCCAAAGAAATGCTGGAGCATGAATTACAGCTGACCAGAAATTGTGAGGTAAGCCTCTTTCAGCCACAGCCATTAACAACACATAAAAGGCCTGCTGAAGAAATCAATCCATAATTGAAGCATTTATCAACTTCATATAGATTTGTGTTGTTCCTGTCTAATTTGGATGGTATTACCAAGGAGATGCCCACAAGTGGGATATCAAAACAGGACCTGGAAGGCTATTTCCTCATTTTGTTTTATCCTTTTGGTATTCTATTGAGGAATAAGATCAGATGTTAACTTCAAAGGACAGCCAGATTCTTTGAAAAGAGATTGTTATTGATCATAGGTCCACAGCTGTGCACGTTAGAATGCTGTGTAAGCCTTTCCATATATGAATCCTCTGTGTGGCTTGTCCTTATATATTTAATTCTCGGCACCTATGTTTTATTACTTTTTCCAATCACACAAAAAAGCTAATCTAAAAGATAAGCAGGAAATAACATTTGGAATAGACAGTGGAGTTTGTTTACATTCTGCTTTTATGTTGAGGGCGTTATTTTTGCTGATGGGGAAGGAAAATGCCAACAAAACAGCTAGGAAATGAAATAAAAAACTGAACTTCAGTTTCCAAGGGGCAGCCTCAGATCAAATTTGTTCAAATAGCAATATACCTTTAAAAAACAAAACAAAATCCTTTAAAGATGTTTTTTAATGCCAACAATGCTTGCAAAGTCAAATTTTACAGCAGTCATCCTGCATGAGGGATACTGGCAATAAGAATTCTCTTACTGCAGAAATCCACAAAATAAAAAGCTATCTGTGACCCAAATGTTGCTTTACTGCTTTACTGACATTTTTCACACAGGATGAAAGATTAAATGGAAAAGGAAATTAATTTTCTGAAGACTCCTCCTTCACCTCACCAATTCCCAGTTCCTTCTCTCTCCTTTCTGTTCTGAATATTTTGAGAGATGGAAAACAGATCCCCGGAAGAAAGGAGAAAGAAATATTGCCATAGTGCAAGGACACAAAATTAAGATGTGTAGTTGCAAAAAACTTAAAGCATAATGTGACTAAAAGATGTGGATTTTTGCTTTTTCAAGGTACATAAATATAACCATAAACATATATATAAATACATGTATTCACATATATATGCTGCCATAAATCAGATGGGGAGACTTTTGCCAAAAATCTAGCTGACGAGGTTCAATTATGGGGCTCTGAGCTCTGCTACATACGTAGCAATACACCAGTAATGACAGGAGATTATAGTTTTAGTAGAGAATACATAATTTTGTCATTATATTCTAATACACCTTCAAAGAACTTTGAAAGATCCTTTTGTAGACTTTGGGAATTTAGAGATTGTTTAACCACAGGTTGGTTTGAGTGCAAACTAGCTGGGCACCCAGTCAAGGGAGCAGGTAGCAACTTGAAAATGAACCAAAAGAGCTAGTACTGTACACAATACAGAGCTCAGGTCTGGAACACGAAATGGTTCAGGTACTGAAAACTGTCATTGATTCAACTAGCAATGAGACAAATATATTGGAAAAAATCACCAAGGGTTCTCAGGTGCACAGTGCCAAAGGCTGGGTGAGTATACAAGGGAAACATCGCTGACTGATCACCACATTCTTATATTCTTCCCTTGGCATCTATTTTTCACCTGTCAGAAACAGGATGCTGGATCAGGACTGTTCTTCTGAGGCAGTATGTCCCCTTTTAATATCCAGAAATAATAACTGAATGATGAATTGACAATTGTTAATTGGGGTTTTTGGGGGTTGTTTTTAGTTGGGTTTGTTTTGGTTGGGTTGGGTTTTTTTGTTTTTGGTTTGATTTTGGGTTTTTTTAAAATCTATTTAGTTTGTTGGGTTTTTTTCTAAAATGCTGCAAAACTGGAAATATGCGTTTCTTTTCCATATTCAACCTGAAAGAGAAAATACAGCAGAGACCTCTTGGAGGTAGAATTATTGGTTTTGCATTTTAAATTAATACATCTATTTTAACTGTCAATGTTTGCAGTTACACACATGCAGTCAGATATTCTACCTACTTAAATTTGAGTTTAAACAGCATTTCTCCAGAACTTCTCCTATTCTCTCCTTTTAGCAGTATTACAAAATAAAATGTCTAGTTGCTACAAAATGTCATGTCTCTATATCTCTTCAACCTCTACAGTAATTTGGAAATAGACTGGTAGTTACATTATCTTAGATTTAATTTTTTGAGCTAATGGCTATAAATCAAAATCCAAAGAAGAATTCAAATTACATTCCAAAATAACCATTCAAAAGAATGCTTCTTTCACCACTGTCCCTACCAGCATGAATAAAACATTTGGAAAAGGGGAAATATTTAGACAGCCCTGTATCCCTTCCTCTGAACCTACTGACCCATTCTGCCATCTTAAATAAGTACCCTCTAGCAACAGAGAGATGTTTTTATAAAACAGGACACAAAGACCAGACATGTCAATTTACGGTTTCTGAGGAGGATATTGTAGAAATCTGTGAATCGAGCAACAGACACCATGTATCCCTCTAAGGTACTGGTATGAAATGGAAGTTGATAGAAGGAACTAGCACAAGCCCACAAAGAAATATGTATAAATGTATGGTATAGGACAAAGTATCCTTTGTATATCACCACAACAGCCACTTATTTTATCATTCTAAGAAAGTAACTCTTATTAGGGGGAAAGTATATGCCTGCACAAATTCAGCAGCAGCATGAGAACTGCGTAATATTTATATAATTAAAAAAAATCCAATCAAACAAACAACAAAACCAACCACCCACAAGTATATATTCAGGACACGGTTTGCACAGAACCTCAGTGATGCTGAAGTCGTGTGGCACATACATACACTGATGTGGGAATTTCAGCTAACGGTCTGTCTCCCAAGGCTTGTTAAAACTATCTTCCTTGTTCTTGTTATACTCACTTGAGCAGTCATTTTGTAATTTTTTTCACTGTTTGGAGTTAAGAAGCTCTACTTAGCCAAATAGCTCTTTATAGAGGCTGCTCTGCCATGTAATCAAAACATCTCACAAAAGGCTGCTCTTCCAGAAACATCAAATTAGCTCCATTTGAAATACTTCTTTTCTACACTCTTAACCAAAACCTAGAAGCGACTGGTAATAGGAAAACCAACAAACCTCATGCTGGGTGCGCTGCTGGTGGTAATCATTATTTAATTAGTCCAAAGGCAATTCAATCAATAAACAGACTTGCAGTAAGTGCTATGAATAAATTTATCATTTAACTGATTTGGTAAATACTATGTGATATTAAAGTACAACTGTGGCAAATGTTTACACAACTCTTTTTATTTTTAAGATAACATTGAAATATATTTAATATAGGTTATTAATATATTATATTAATTATATTCATATACTAATATAATTATATTTATATAGAGACAGATTAGAGGCATGCATGTACATACTTGTCCATGTGTACATACTCCTTTATATATTAAAAAAAGTGCAAGATGCACATGAAAAGTTTGGTTTTGTTTTGAATACACCCAAATAAATGAAGCCAAATAGAAATTTGCAATTTTCTTATTATAGCAGACCAATTCCCTCTGGTTATTTTTGATATTTTGACAAGAACTAAATAAATAAATAAAAAGGTGCCTTTTTTTTATGACATGTAGCAAGTTATTCAGAACAGATTCCAGTGAGAGGTGGACTCCAAAAATCAATATGCCACCATGAATACAGAAAACGCAAAGTAGAGCTTCTGTGAGTTACATTGCTGCTCGTGGTTCTCCCTGGGAAGCTGAATTCACCGTACACTGAGGCACATTCAAAGTCCCTCTTGCAAGTAATTTCTTCAATCCAAGCAAAAAAACTTCTAGTTCTGTGAAAACGAAGGACAATAGAGTACCTGAGGGTTGCTTAAATTTTATAGGAAATCCAATTTTCTCAGGGCCGGTAAGGAACAGACCGGAGCCTGGGTGCACACATGGAAGTTGCAGGTGCACAGAAGCACGGCACTAGCGTTGGCAAGCTGTGATATATGCTGTGAGAGAGTCTTTTGCCAGTCTGGCTTTATATGGAAGCACATTTCAACTTCACACCCACCCCACCCCTAAAACTGTTCTGGGACAGTAGCAGCATGGTATCTCCTAAAAACCTGAGTGGTCTGTCAGGCTAGATAACATATCATTCTGGTAATCTGAATGAGGAGAAGACTTCACATAATACCATCTACCAGTAGAAACCCAGCTTATGCTTTCTGTGAGGTGGCTTCCTTCTCCTGCTGTGACACAGAAAATTCAGTGGCTTTGGTTTCCTCTTTGTTTTAATGAGCTGCAATAGAGTCTGATGCAAATGACTAATTTACAAATTAACATAACTAGACCCAGCACCTCTACTTCTATTTCTTTTGGTCAACCGTGCCTTAAAAGAAAAAATTGTTCCTAGCTACCTGCAGAGCCTTCCCTTCCCCAATGAAACGTGCAACTACTCAAAGCATCATCTCTTGTATTTGCAGTAGCTGTCTTGGATACGAGATGTTTCCTCTCCTACTTCTTTAAATTTTCCAGGTTCTTTTTCTTAATCTCTTATATTCCATGCTCATGGGAATAAATCTATCACAGTGGGTAAGGTTAAAACGCTGTGTTTGTTTAAAAGTAGGGGCACTAGAGTCTTCCCACCTTCTCGTATTCTGAGAGATTCAGAGTCCTACCCTGAGGGGAACACCCTCTCCCTTTCCTCTCTGTTTTCTTGTCTGTTGATGCAAAAGCGAGGTAAAATACTCATATCTTATGGCTAAAAGAACGTCAAAGTAAAAGCTACAAGAACCAGGATTAAACAAAAAGGCTGTTAATGCTATTAGCACAGAAAAAAAACAAAAATAGTGAACATTTTCAGCCTTTTAACACTTTAATTACTTTTTAATATTCAAAGTGATGTGGTTATCTTCTCTGGTTATTAATACTGTTCCTATATGTAAATCCAAGGTCAAGATAAGCATAACATTTACCCAGCTGTTATCTGTTCCTGATCATCTCCTCTTCATTTTTCCTTTTCTACTGAGGTAGACAAGACCTGTTGTTACCGCTGTGAGAAGAGGGTTCCATGGAAATGTGGCTTTTGCATCCTGAATTATTCAGTTAATATAACTTTGGCATCAGCTCAGTTTTTACATGTTTATATTCTATCATGTCCAGGGAGCTGATATGATTGTTATAAAATATAACGCCACTTGGACTTCAGAAAAAATCAGACAAAAAGCTATCAACACTAAATAGTTTGCATGTTGTTCTGTAATAATAAAAATATATATATATATATTATTTTGCTCAGTCTGGATCGTCTAGAGCACTATATTTCTGTGAGACCATTGACCAACAAGGCACAAGCTGAATTTAGAAGAGCTGGCTGGGTACTTCAAGCACCAGAACATTATAAAAGACACATTATGTTTGGTTTCTGAGAACAGAGTAAGATACGCATTTATTTGGGGGTTTGATCCTCTGAGATCTTAGCAATGAGCCTACCGCACAGATGAAACCATCTCCACAAACTTCTGCTTATCAACTCTCCAGCTATTTCTGAGGGCCGCAAAACATCAGGGCCGGCAGGCCACCTCCATGGGCCAGGAAGGAGCCAGGGCATGTACCCCGGCAGGCTGGCTCTGGTGGGCTCCCACCTGGGGCCAGTGCAGTCCCCCAAGGCCAAAGGCTGAGCCTGCCTGTTGCAGAGAGAGAATTTGTCTGCATTTAATCTTTAAGTACTTTCCAGCTGTCTTTTTCTTGCTTTGCTTTTATATCTATATATGGGTTTGTATATTAACATATACGTATATATACACAGACTGTACTATACACACATGCATATCTTCTGATCTCCAATTCAGAAAGACAGCGAATACTGCTTGTCAAGCTGAATGCTATCAGCCTACTTAGCTCTTAACGGGCCTGGGCCGAGCCAACAAGCATTTATCCGATTGACTGACAGATTGCCCAGGCTGCAGAGCAACCGCGTTCCCTCCTCTGTATCAGGACACGAGAAGAAGTGTGGAAACAGCCACTGCAATTTGGAGGAGGAAAAGGTGACTTACACAAGCCAAAACAAAAACAACAACAACAAAAAATCAACAAATCACCTTGCAAAACAAAAGAATTCAAGTACTGCAAGAAAACACAGACAAAAGTTTGTAACAAAACATCCTTTTGAAAATGCAGTGAGGGCAATTGCTAGTGTTTATTTAATATATCATTAAAGCCTTCATAGAGAGAAGGTTAAAAAAATCATGTAGCAAGGTTATTGAGGGTAGTGCAGACAGTGCAAACTTTATGTGAGATGGAGCTGAACTTTTTCTATTTAACTCATCCTATCTAGCTCACACTAAAGTCAGCACTTTTCAGCTTGTGTTTTTACAATTCAGACAAGCCCTTGGTTTATTGCTCCTAGAACTAAGCACTCAGTACTTCATATATAGGGAGAGATGTTATTGCATCCTCCATTGTGCAAGTCCTTCACTTTGAAAAATGTAATTATTAATTGCCAGTTACAAGTCACAGGATGAAATGTGCCAGGGATAACCACATCCCATTTCATTTCTAGAGCGAAGCATGCGAAAGCCATGATCAGTTCTAGTTGCATTTACACAGGACACCTCCCTGTAAAATAATGCAATCCCTAAATGAGCACCTGCTCTTGATCTACAGGAAAACTAACCTCAGTCAAGATGACATTTGCAACAAATAGTATCCATGAGATTACTCAACCCTTACGCTGCAGTTGAACATGAATTTCTCTGATTGTGCACCAGCTTCCAGACTTGTCAGGCTAGCACATCTCTTCGCACCTTCAGCAGACACAAAATGACATTTTCTTTTCAAATGTCATCATGTGTCCAGAGGTCCATGAAGAAAGGGTATCAGGTTTTCATCTGGGAAGATGGAACCCATGTTCAGGCAGCAAAGCACAATATAAAAATCAATCAGGCTCCAGAGAATGCTTAAGTTGAAAAATAAACTGGTTTCACTGTACACCAGTGATCAGAAGCTGACAGTCTCAACAGTGCTTTATGTGTGGAGGGCTCAGAAGTCTCATGTTTAACAAAAAACTGGCATTTATTAAGTGTACATTGCAAAATAGTCTCAGTGACAAGCTAAGCCTTGATAACTATCATACCCACTTCTCCTCAGTGCCCTGTATCAGTGACAGTCTGGCAGAGACTGTGGATTAAGAGTAAAACCTTCATACAGCAGAAGTGCCAACATGTACGTCATCCCTCAGATTTCCCTCAACAGTACAGTAAATTTCAGGGCTTGTGTTTAAAAGGGGCAGGGGGAAGCCAAAAATGCTGCTGGCTTCAGAGCTTGTCACTCTCTAGAGAGACACTCTGTTTCTTAGCACATCTCATTCTTGATGTGAGTACCAGGCCTGCAGAAAACAGTCTTTCTCTCGTTGAAACACTGAATGGTGGGGAAGTTCTGGGAGAGGAAAAAAATCCCTACATTGTGTCCATTTTTCTTGCATTTTAAAGCAAACCTCCAAAGGCGATGCTAAGCTAATTATTTACAATGCTACACTTTAACTTAGCAAATACATATGTTCCTTTCATTAATGTTCCTGTGAAGAAGAAAAATCAAGTGAAATACAAATTCTACATTTTATCAGAAATATTGGCTGCCTTCTGCTAAGGTGAAATCAAGCTTTTCTCAGATCCAAGTTCTATAGTGCCATTAGGGTTTTGTCCTGTCACATGCATTCAAGAAAAAAAAAAAAAAAAGAAACCTTTTGTGAGAAATTTTAACTTCAAAAGTTCTTATTTCGCCTCTGTTCTGACTCTTGTTATGAAAAAATCATGTCTTCTCCAGAAGAAAGATCTATATTTAAGACCAAACTCCCAAGCATTCCCATTTTGTCAAAAATAGTCCCCTATAATTTAACAGCAGCTACAAGAACTACCTTTGCAAAGCAGCTGTGCAGGTGCCAGTAGGCCTACTGAATTCCTAGAATTTTCCCAGAAAAATTTTCCCAGTCAAACCACTCCCTGCAAGGGGAGTCCTCTTCAAGCTGCAGGTGACTCTCCCTGTTCCCCATACCTGCAGGCAGCTGCAGCTGCACATCCCTTCTCCAGGGGGTAGGATAAGGCCACTTGCTGCTCACGGGGTAGAAAAACCTGTTTTTTTGCAATCAAACTCCCTATGTACAGCTGACATGAGCAGGTAAAGCTGGGTGTTATGCTGAGGAAGGTCAACATCATCATCCCCCAGGAACTGATCAGGGGGCAGGACCTGGCCATAGCAAAGGAGAAAAGACTGTGGGTGCAGAAGGGCTTGAGAAGAAAGCACAGGGACTGGAGGAAGAACGAGCTTTGTAGCAGATAAAGGCAAGAGGGAAGGGGAAGAAGTGAAAAAGAGAACGATGACATTTTGGGTCTTTATTAAAGGAACTACTGTTTAAAAAAAAAAAAGTGTAGGTCATCAGTCAAACTTGAAAATGTCAGTCACTTAAATGTTATTGTACTTCTTACTGTGAAAGATTAAATGAACTACTTTAAGAGGTTTAAATCTCTCACTCCTTTTATAACTTGTGGCTTAGATTCAGATAAGACAATTTACAATATCATCCTTAAGATTTTAATAAGCTTCAAAGAAATAAAAGCCATCTAGGTGATGATGATCATAACGTTTAGTAAATGGTACCTCAGTTCCATATAGAAAAACTTTGTATTTTGTAGATAACTTCAATACTTTAAGATTTGGATCCTAAAAAAAAATAAAATCCCTGTGAAAAACAAATGAAATGTCTGTCCCTGGACCAGTACAATCTTCCTATGGATAAGAGTGTACTCTAGGGTGGATGTCTGGCTTTAACTAAGAGATGGTTGAAGTCACTAGACCTTAGTTAAAATGGTAAATGTGTTTTTAAAAACTTTGTTTCAAACTTCAATTTCCACA
>VZTL01068323.1:2656-18815 GCA_013400535.1 Scopus umbretta | reverse complement strand
AAAAATCAGAATTCTTTTGGTAAAATTCAAACATGGTAAGGGGGCATCAGAAAACATCAGACAACCTGTCTTTGTTGTATGCATTGCAATTAACCTCATCCACAGGTTTAGACAGAGTACTACCTCCAAGACAAAACATGCCTGTTTTATATAGGTTACCCTGGGTCAAAGTCTACTCTCATCTATAGCTACCATAACCTCTGTGGTACAACAAGGTGAAACTGCAGGAAAAAGCTCCTGAACTTTAAGTATTCTACTGCACAATATCTAATTTTTTGTCTTCCTAGAAAAGCAAGCTTTTACTGTCTCTAAAACACTCATTTAACCCTCCCACACACATACTTCATTTCTCCTTTCCGAGCGTATGCACTTCCTCACACTGAGTTCATATCACTTTATGGAGTGAAGTGACATCTTTATTTCTCAGGCCAGCTTCAGTTTCTTCATTAATATTAAAAACAAAGAGATCCTGGAAAGGAAGGAAGAATATTGGAAAGGACATTTCAGGAAATCCTCTTAAGAATTACCAAAAATATCTCATAATAATGAGAAGCAAACTAGGTCACACCCTCCCTATTTCTCATTCCTCATTTTTTAAAAAATATGTATTTGAAATAGTTTAGTAAGGAAAACAGAGAGAGAAAGAACCAATGAAAATCTTTAATTTCAGAGAAAATATAAGTTCCTTAGCACTTGAGAGGATTTTGTCTTAAGGCAGAGGAAGGAGACAGGATGAAGGAGAGAAAGGATATCTGAAGAAGGGAAAAGGAGTTCGGAACACAGGTGATTTTACTTGTATTCTGACAAATAAGGGATTTTGTTAACTTCACAGAGTGCAGGTAAAGACACTGAGGCATTGTTTTAATTAAACAAAAAACCCACACAAAAAATCCAAAACATAAAAAAACATCCCCCCCCCCCAATGACATAAGTAGAGAGATATTGTCCTATATCTATTACAGGAGTTTGAGCAGTAAAGTGGCCAGAGAGACTTATTTGCTGAGATATTCTATCTCATTTTAAATACCTGCGGGGATATGAAGCCATTTAGTCCTGCTTTCATTATGCCATTTTCCTCCCATCCTTCCCACAGATGACTTGCTTTGTGTCAGCCTCCACAGTTTTACCAAATCCTTGAGGGAATCTGGGCTCCACAGAGTTATTGTGAACCAGAGGACAGATAAATTTGTGATTTTGGGATGACCATTATTTTCTTTATCATTTATGTTAGAGCAATGTGTAGAGGCATCAGCTGAAATCAGAATCTCTTCGTTAGATGGTATTATATTAAATACAGTAGGAGATGTAATTTTCCTGGATATTAATTAAACAACACAGAAGTAGTAAAGTGGAGAAAGAGATCACATAAGATCTCTCAGTGGTAGGTCAGTGAAGAAGCCAGGAGTAAAATTCAGGTCTCCTGTCTTGAAGGTCAGTGTCATCCCCACTAAAACAAGAAAGAAACCTTGATCTCCTAATGCTGCAGCTTTAACTTTTGGTGATCAACAAGGTGAACAGAACCTACAGTCTTTTGCAGCAAACTGGCCAAATACCCCCATTGTAACTCATCATGCAGTCTTCCACTGAAACTGATAGAGAATCCTTTTTTTTCTGATCTTTCTGGTTTTCAAAAATCGCTTGATCTTCTGTAAATAGAAAAATTCTATTCCACATTCTGGCCCTCAGAACTCTACCCATCCCTTCCTATTCTTTTCCTGGTTATCTGTAGTTCGTGTAAGAAATGTTTCCCGTAAGTGTAGATTCGGCTAGAGAATGCAGACATGGTATTACTGTAACCATGGTGGCTCACAGACCGAGGTGAAATTCTCTTCAGGTACAAAATTTGTCTAGTTTCTGGGAGAATATATACTCTGTATTCATCTGGCAACATCTCCAGAGATGCTATGGTTTACAAGAGGCAGGTTGCACAGAGTGATTTTTCCCTTCTTTGCTGGCAATCAGTATTCATTTTATCAGTCTTACTCAAAATACTGGGAGTATAGCATTCCTGTAAATAACCAGATATATTTGCCTTTTTATTTAGTTTTTATATTAAGGATCTGTTTAGCCTTCATTTAATGTCTTTGATCTTTGCTAGATCAAGCAATGATGATGAAAACACAATTAAAAAAAAACAAACCCAGCCAAACAAAACCCAGACCTTTAAATTTAATAGAAAATAATTGCTACAAAAATTGATTTGTCTGAATAAAGCAAAATTTATACATAAATGAAACCATCAGACTTACTTGTTTATTGCTGGCATTTGAGAGTCTGGATACAAGAAATGGATGATTAGGAAAGATGTACAAGTCCCCAAACTTACATGGCTTTTACTCAAATGCATTTAAAAATAGGAATTTTTGTTTAAAAAAAAAAATTTAGAGGATAACCGTCATTGTGTGATCACCCAAAAATATTTCAGAACTATTTTGTGACATTCTATGAACATAGCTGCAAGAAGAATATACTCACAAGTCTTGTGAATACAGTCCATGCCCACAATACAATAATTTTCTTTAAGACTTGGTTCTACTTTCTTTGCAATATTTTTTGTATTTCAGCTATTTAGATTGTATGCTCCTCTTACTGTAAACTGACATCTGCAAACACGAAAGCTGGGAACTTTTTAACTTTTCTTTAAGGAAAGCTCATTTTCCTCATATCTGGGAGAAAGCTCAAGATTCACAATTGGAGGGCAAAAGTAGCTTTCCTGCCACCACCGTAGAACCACTACCACTTCCAACAATTTTCTCCCATTTAAAATACCTGCCATTCCAAAAAGGAGAAAAGCCAATGCTGAATTACTTAAACAAGCAACCCCACATGAGCATTACTAAGCAAAACAAGAATTTGTAAAGAGTGTTTTCCATGAACAGCACTGACACTGCTTACAGAGAGGGTTACTGGAGCCCTGCAGCAGCAGCAGCCCCACCTGGCTGGTCAGGGACCCCACTGGGGACCATCAGAAGAGGCAACAGCATCTGCTGAACTGCCTCTGGCACCAGCCCTTCTCCCACGCAGTCACAGAAATAAGTGATGGCTCAAAGACTTGACCATCAGAAGAGGCAACAGCATCTGCTGAACTGCCTCTGGCACCAGCCCTTCTCCCACGCAGTCACAGAAATAAGTGATGGCTCAAAGACTTAGACACGCAATTGAGTATCAATGCAGTAGGTAACATGCTGTAGTGGTTTTGGCTGGGACAGAGTTCATTTTCTTCATAGTAGCTCATTTGTGGCTATGTTTTGGATTTCTGATTAAAACAGCCTTTTCTGTTTCTCACACTTGTCCCACCAGTGAACAGGCTGGAGGTGCACAAGGGTTTGGGAGAGGACACAACCAGGACAGCCAACCTCAACTCACTACAGGGATATCCCAGACCATATGGCATCATACTCAGCAATAAAAGCTGGAGGAAGATGGAGGAAGGGAGGATGTTCAGAGTTATGGCATTTGTCATCCCAAGTCACTGTTATGTGTGATGGAGCCCTGCTTTCTTGGAGATGGCTGAACACCTGCCTGCTGATGGGAAGCAGGGAATTAATTCCTTATTTTGCTTTGCTTGTGAACACGGCATTTGCTTTACCTATTAAACTCTCTTTAACTCAACTCATGAGTTTTCTCATTTTTTCTCTTCTGATTCTCTCCCTCATCCCTCTCGGTGGGAGCGAGCAGCTGGGTGGGGCTCAGCTGCACACGAGGGGTAAACCATGACACATGCCATAGGCCAGTACCAAATATGTGCACAAGCCAGATGATCCACAGAAAGCCACAGTGACCCACCCCATGGGACTCAGCATGCAAGCTGCCAGACCACATTAACACCTCCAGCTCAGATCAGGTCAACCCAGGTAGGTTTACAGACACTCTGGAAGCCAGAGCCAAAAAAATCTTTGCTTACCTCAAAGAAGATGCTAAGATCACAATGAATAATATTCATGAAGCTGAGTTGGCCCAAATCAAAATAGCACCAGTGAACTACCAAAGGGTATGAATGACAAATTGATTGGTTGTGAACTATTCTGATGGAAGATATGTGCCTGTAAGGGAAGGTCACACCTTCAGAAGTCTCTCTCTTCTGCTTCAGCTGGCCAGCCAGAGTTACCAGGCAAATAATCAGGAGTAACCCCTCAGTGCTGCTCCTGAGGGAACAACATCCCCCATCATCTCTGAGGGAAAACAAAAGACTCAGGAGACAAAATTCATAGATGCACCTTGTAACCCAGAAATAGAGAGCCGTTGGAAAGCAGCATGCTGTCCTATTCAGTAAGCATAATAATAACTAGTGCTCTTGTAGGAAATTGAGAGCATAAATTAATAGTAAGTATTGCCTGGGATGAATAATTCACCCAGCTCTAATTATGAGCATAGCATTCTGAAACACTATTCATGAACAGCATCCCGCAAGCCTGCGATAACAGCTGAAAAAGAAAATAGTATCTGGTACATTTAGCGCTAAATCCTACATTAATTAAAACAATATGATATAGGTACTTTCCCATCTATCTACTTAGCAGTTCTACAGTGCATTTTATACATGTGGAACTGGAAGACTGCCTAGCAATAAAATGTACCGGGATATAGAAAATTCAGACAGTTTCTGCGGAGGTCATCTGTTTTCCCTGAGGCCTGGGTTCCCATCTGTGATAAAATTGCCTGTCTCCCTTACTTAGGAAGGAAAATATTTCATAAAGGAAAGAGAGGATCATGCAGAAAGAGGGATCCAAGAAGAAAAAATAAGCATGAAGAAATGTTGTCAAACCCACAGTAAGCGTAGAATAACTAAACAATTAAAATAAAATAAAATAAAATCAGCATTGCTAAAGTAGGTCATTATAAATCACAGGCCTTCAAACCATTTTTCCCTTTTTCAAAGTGTGTTGACCTTTTAAATTACAAAACTGTGAAACAGCTGTTAAGAAAATGCTGTACCACTGTTGCTTTTCTCCCCCTTTCTCTACTGTGACTTCTGTGGAGAGTGCTCATTTTGGATGCTGCTAAAAATCATTGCACCACCATAAGTTATAGTTTAAGTTCTAAAATGTGACACATGTCACAAAACCAATATAGAAAAATACTCTATATTTCATTCTACTTTTTCCTAATATTAACAGTATTTTTCCAATAATAATATGGGATTTTTTAATAACTTCTTGTAATAAGTTTTGGTAACACTGAAACAGAAAGAACTCCTGCATACTGTTTATGGCCAAAAGTCCTTTATTGATCTAATGTCTAATCATGGCTCTGAACTGCAGATAGCAACAGCGTGAAATGTTACAGATGAAATCTTTGTTTGGCTGAAGCTTGACAATAACATTTGTCATTGTAATTATGATAATGAACTTCACATTTTTATTAACCTATTTAAACCCTAAATGTACTGGGGGGAACCCAAAATCCCCAAACTTACAACCCTCACTAAGCTGTGAAGCCAGAGTAATAATAGCTATTAGATAGCGTTTAATAAAACAGATATATTAAAGTCATGGGCATATAGAGCATTTTAGGAAAGATAAGGCCATTATAAAGGGGAATTTTTCTTATTTGTTAAATTAGAAAATTTTTAGTGAATTAATTATTTATCCCAGCAGGATCAATTATTATGACATTGCATTCGCAAGATGCACCTTTCACATTTTTTATTCAATTTTACTGAAAAAAAAATATCCTAGCAGGATAGGTACCTATGGCAGTATGCCACATGAAGCGACATATTAATGTGGGCCATGCAAAGAACATCTATGTATAATATCTGATCCCATCTTCCCCTCTGTTCCACACCAAGATCACTGTTGTCCCTGCCAGTTGTAAAAGCTTGAAACGCAGTTCGATGATGTATCTGGATCAAAGGAAAACTACAAAGGCAAAGTCCTCATGCAGGTTATACACCTGCTGAAATGATAAATACTTTTTCCACTACTGCATTACAGATGCACTGTGACTGCTTTTTTGGGGGAAGAGGAAGTGCGGTAAAGGGGCTGCAGTTTTAGAAGTGCAGACCTCAGATATCTTATTTTCTCATTAAACTATGACTAATTGCAATGCATAACAGATGCAGCAATATAACGTTGGATAACAGCTTCACAAATACCACATATGCTCTTTTATACTTTTAATTAGCACCTCCTTCTGAAGTATATGTGATGAGATATTTGAAAGTGTGGAAGTCCTACAGGACCTTGAACTATATCATTCCATACTATTCCCAGTTAACATGAGTTCTCCACCTCCAGGATGCATTAACAACCTCTGGAATTCTCCATTAATGTGCAAAATGCATTGCCAGTTGCACAAGGATAAGATAGGCAGGACAACTCTTTAGGCAGTTTGCCTAGGTTTTTTCTTAAAGTCCTTTCAACTAGTATTGCTCATGGAGCAATGAATGTATCATAACACACGCCAGGCTTGCAGATGCCAGATTTGGTATGTGCGTACTAGCCAGCCTGCATCTAGACTGGTTTAGATAGATCTAATTTCTCAGCCATGCCAGCATACTCCTTCAATTTGTAATAAGTCTTTGTGACTATATTATAAACCAGTCTCAGTAAAATAAGGCCATGTATTTACCTTCATCAAAACTACCACCTTGACCAGCTTCACTGATGTCAGAGGGCTACTTCATGTGGGTTAAGTACTACAGCAGGATCCCTCCTAGATTTAAAAAAGAAAAAAAAAAAAAAAAAATCTTTCCAATATACAGGAAGGCATTTGCTCTGCATTTACGATCATCTGGATGACCTGACTTAGGAAGCCTTGGTTTAATTATGCTGAATCCTCAGACTTTGTCCGAATTTGCCCGGAGCCAAACCCACAGTGAAGCTTGGACCTGGGGAACTCCTGCTGAAAGCAATGCCATAAATCTCACCTATGAGTTTGTGTAGGGAAGGAGAGTCTTTTTAGGCATATAAAAAAGGTATGGAACATGTTTCTGACTCTTTTTTTTGCCAGTCCTTGTTACACTTACAATTAACTAGTACTTACTATTAAGCCCTTTAAATTTGATTGTTACATTAATAATTAAATAATGAATAAACATTTAGTTGGACAGAATATGTAGTATTTTATCTTTTCTATCACAGAAAGATTAGTAAGCACAATTAACCCCTCATAGTCATCGTTACAAAACAGTAACACACAGAGTTTAAGGATGTTCTGTAGATCAGAATACGCAGGTTATTCTCACTAAACATAATCAAGTCTAGAAGGTCTGCATCTCCCACCTCGGTCCTATGCTTGGGAGACATACTTGAAAAATTGATCAAGTAGGCTGTCTTTAATCAAAAAAATGCCCTTATTTGAGAAGTAAGCATTGTGTGGCAGCATATTTATTTCAATATAGAATGAAATATTAACCTTTCATATCTTGCAATGGCTATTACAAGTGCACATAGTACAAACCACTGCACAAGTATATTGCTTTGCTATAATTGCAAAACTTTTTCTTATTAAAATGGTTCTTCTGCCTTCAATCCTGAATTTTTATTTACAGGATATTCTGTGTGATGAAGTAAAGAAGAAGATTTCTAGATCAGAACAACTTCCTTTCAAAATGTGACAATCTCCCTGAACTGAAGATTCAGTTTCCCGACTAGTACCTCTAAGCTTGAAGGGTACGTAGTTATGGAGACAGCCAAAGTAAAACAAACACACACACATTTACTTTATGGACAGATGACCGTATAACTGTCCTCACTGATGTCTCCCACATTTTTCTTGAGGTTTGCTGGGACATACTATAGAGAGAGATTGGAACCTGCTCCTGTTGGTGTGCACCATTACAGTAGTACCCATTTTCCTGCAGTTGCATCCTCTTCACTCAACCATTGTCTAGTAAAGTGCACAGTACTCTCTGTTTATGTGATTTCTATCAAAATTTTTCTGAATTTGCTTTATTCTCTTATGAGCAATTAATACAAAATTGAATCCTAACAATAGATTTTTTAGGAAAACACTCACCTAAAAGAAAAATAAGAAGCTCTAAGCATGTTCCCCTATAACAATGAACATAAGGAAAAATGCTAAATTAAAAAATGGTTCTATTGCTTAGTCTTGTTGATGATGAAAGAAAAACCCAACATTTTTCCCCAACACCTTCTTATTATCAATGTTAGAAGATAACTGGAAATGTTTAGGAAAAGATACAGTCAATTAAGTGGAACTTGTCATCTTCAAGTTCTATTCATCATGACTATGCATTAGATGAAAAATTTAGTATATAGCTGCTGACTCTACTGAAGGTTTTTAAGCTTTGCAAAAGTACAGATAGTAAAAGTGTAGGCTTAGGAAGTTTGCTTGGCATAAATAAAGTGAACCATAGCATATTCATATACAGGAGATATCCTGTTATTCAAAAGAATTAAATCAACCCTCTTTTTGGCTAACAGTAAAAATTAAAGGTGTGGTACTTCAGTTTGACAAAAATTATTTGCCCTTTCAGTAAAATCTGTATTCTAATACATAAAACAAATGTGTATAAGAGATGCTTACATACTGATTTTCAAAAGAGAATAAATTGCAGAAACAAGCGTAAGAGAAATAGTTACATTCTCTGGTGATTGGCTGCACACCACGTTGTGTTAAGGTAAGTACCAGGAGCAACTGATTTGACTCTGTGATAAAGAGTTCCCATAGTACTTCTTCATGTCTGCTTAAATAAACTTGTAATAATTTCAGGATGGCTAGTCAGACATATAGCTATTGGGACCTACATATGATCAACATGGGGAAGCACTGAGATAGTGGGAGACTGACAAGATGAGGGACAGATTGGTTTGGCAGACATCTGCAAACACAACTGGGGGAACAGATATTCTATTTCAGATGTGACGACTTCCTTGCTCATAATGAAGCCCAGCACAATAGGACTGAGATTTAATGAGTAAGCATTGTTACACAGAACAGGACTGAAAAAAGAAAAATTCTCCTGGGCTATAATAATGTTACTATTAATTTGGTTGGTGGCTTGGAAGCAATCTCTAACCCCTAAGCCTTGCAGAGGTAGTTCAAGAAGGCTAAATCATATTTGTAAATTAATTTGTGCAAAGCCTTGCATTATAGTTTTACTAGTGATGTGCCAAATCTCATTTCTGCAGTGTCAAACAGGCTGTAAGATGGATTAGCAATAGCTTACTCTTGTAATTTTTTTTCACAGAGGAAGACTTCTGGAATTTCCACTTCCTTCTGAAACTTCCTGTACCTCAGATGTACCAGTCTTACACTCCTGCCTTCAGACTCATACTTGGAACTTTCACAGGGCCTCCCACCTAGTTTCAATGATACATTGGAAATTAAAACTCAAGATATAAGCAACTCCAAAATACTTTCCCTAATTATTTTCCCCAGGCTATCTTGGACATTGTTACTTATCTTGCTTCTAGCTCAGTGGCAGCATTAACATTTACACTTTTGTCTGAGGATGGATTCACATGTGTTCTTAGCGAAACTATTTCTGAGCCTGACAAGGTCTGATGAGCAACCGAATACCATTTGGGATGGGGAGTCAGTGAGCAATTCTGTTGTACATATGAATTTTTTTTTCAGACTGAAAGGACCTAGATTTCTTTTCTGTAGTAGCCCATGAAAAGAGGACAATAATCTTGACACCTAGACAATTAAACTAAATCCCTCTTCACATCTCAGCTATATAGCAGTCAATCCATAGTAACTAGCAACAGTCATCCAAGTCTCTTTGCTTACTGAACACAGTCCTTAAACCCAACTGATGATTTCACTTATATACATGTTGTTATACAAAACTACCACTCACAGATGCTACCACATAAAATTACAGACAAACAGAAACAGATGAACGCATAGATAAATATGTAACACACATTTAAATACGAGGAAGAAGGAGCAAAAATAAAACACAACACAAGCTCTGTTCATTATTCTGGAACTTACCTGAAAATAGTTGTATAAATAACTCTCGTGGGGAACATCTTTCCTGAGATCTGCTATGGAAACTGCAGTATGGCTGTACCATCAGGAAGCTTGGGGTCTGATCTTTTCCAAAAGCAGAGATGTGGCAGGCACTGCCACCCCCTGCCATTCACTTGACAGGTTTGGGATGTAAGCTGATGGGGAAAATGCAAATATTGAGAAGTTTAATCACTTGTTTTCCCTGAGAAGGAAAGAGATATGTAAAATAACTGCTTGCTATTTTTTTCTGTCACTTCTGTTAAGCAGCAGTACAAGTGCAAACCTAAGTTTTACAGCTTTGTTCTGAGGGCCTGTTTTCTCTCTGACAAATGCTTCTGTGGATTCATTTTTGATGTGGTGAAGTAACGTGACCTCAGGAACAGCAAATAAACTCCAGAGGCAACTTATTAAACTAGCTTATTACAGATAAAACAAGCAAGCTTAGTTCAGTTGAATATAATATTTGTCGTTTATGGTCTATATGCCAGCAGATAACAAAGCACCAAAGCAAGTCAAAATGGAATTTCACCTAATGAAATCATATGGGGCTTGACCCTACAGGATCCTGAATCTGATGGAATCTTTTGTGTTGGGTGAGGTAGGATAAAAAGTGGCCACATTAGGGAAGGCACAAAGAATCACACAAGTTACAAGGCAATATAATGTCAGCAAAGGGTTCATTTCTGGACAAAGAACTCTCAACTTTTCCCCTTACAGCTAAATCCTACTCTGATGTCTACAAGCATAGATCCAGAGAAAAAGCAGGATGGATGGATTTACTTCAGGCCTAGGTACCCAGAAACAGAATTTGACCATGCATATTGGTGAATGAGATCTAAAGTATAGCTGCCACTTGTGCTAATTGCCTCTTTAGTATATCAAAACTAGGTGAATGAATCCTTTCAACTACACAGATAATAGCGCCATTTAAATATTTGTTTTAGTAAATGCCTTGTTTGCAGACCTTCACATGTTGACATGAAGCACATGCAAACTAAGAGACAGAGTTTGTTCATCAAAAAGTTTTTCTCAAAATAGGCAGTGAATGTAAGGTACAAGAATATAAGAATTTCCCTATTTTTACAAAGGGGTAGCTGAGACATCAGCTTCCTGAGTTTCAGGCAATTTTCTTCACCCCTAATTTTTAAAAAAATGTACTCTAAATGCTGATCAAATAGCTGACTAACTTCTGTTTTTGTTTATAAAAAAAACCCAACAAGATATCTCAAAGTGGAGTCACTCTACAAATCCATGAGTACCTGAATATATACCACTGTATGCACAGCAGTAGACAGAGCGCCTGTTACTTGTTGTAACCCTCGGGCTCATAGTGAATGAATGCCCAAATGCTGAGTGACCTCTGAATGGTCTATAAATGCCCAAATTAGAAATTTCCATAAATCAATAACCTATGTTTTAAAACATATTTTAGTCCTTGCTTGTGTCAGAGGAGAACGGAGGCTATCACCAAGGTATTAATAAAACCATCAACGTGGCAAACAAGGATCTTGGTGTCGCATTGTAGAGCTCTAGGTGGTCATGATGATAAACAAAGCGGCTTCAGAATAATCCCGCATACTCACCAGGATAAAATTCAAAGACAGCGTCAGGTATTTCAGTTTACCAGCCCTACAGCATTTGTCAGGGCAGTGTTCAAAACACTCCCTTCCCACCCCCACCATTTTCTCTTTACAACCTGTTAAAATAACACTGTCTACAATTACAGGGTCATTTGTTATGCATGATATAATAGACTGCAAATATAAAAAGGCATTATCATTACTTTTGTCCTTTGTTCTTCCAGGCCAGAATATTGCATAGTTCTTTACTTTGACATTTATTGCTTTTAGATTGGTAATAGAATGGTTTGTGTTGCTCATTATCTTGAATGATGATAATATTAGAGTTTGGGGAGCCTGCGCTCCCTGTTAAGTAAAGTAAAGGCTTCATATAATTTACCAAAGGTTATTACTGGACAATTACCCACAATACAGTTCAAGTCTAATAAACGTTAGCCACATTCACTCTTAAATACCACATCTGTAGTATGGTTTCTAGGAAACTGCAGAGAATGATTTGTGTCATCTATGTGCATAGGAGGAGGAGGGATGTTCGTATGTGTGTACATGTATATGTATTTCTATATGTATTTTTAGTGTTTACTTACAGGTGTCCTTAGGGAAAGGGTTTCATTCAAAGAAGCATCTAGCGATACAGCTGGGACTTGAGCAAAGAAAGGGATGGGTGAAGGGATAAGGTAAAGCCTTAGTTTTCTCCTTTATTATCAGAAATAATGGAGTCATTCTAGAGTTAGAGTAATAAAAATTATATCAGATTTTGGCCTAAGACTTTACATAATAGCTTATACAACAGCTTAATATATTAAATTAACCAATTAGCAGGGCATGAAATGCAGAGTCTGATTTCATCCTTCCACCCCTTTTATGACATCCCATCCTGACCAGCAGTAGGACCCCATTCTGGATGGGCTTCACTGCCCCATAGCCTGGCAGTGGCTCCAGCCCAGGCGAAGGCTTTACACTTGGGAAACTTGCTAGGTTGGGAATCCTTGGCAATCCAATCCATTTCTGAGACTTGCAGATGTTTATATGTATATAACACTCTGTGTATACAGACACACACATGTATACAAACACATTTTTTTTTTCCTATTCGTTTTCTGCTTGGTACTCCAGTTTGCCTGCAGCTATTTATGTTCAATTTATGTTTATCAGTTCATTTCTGTAGCAGCAGCACTTTCAATGAAACGTTTCTATTTGGTGCCAAGTAATAGTAGCTAGAGTTATTTGCCCTATGAATCTTGGTAGATTAGTTTTTGTAATTTACATACATATCCAATTTTACCAATTTTCATTGACATTTTTCTCTTTGGACTTTGTTTCATTTCTATTTCTGAGCTGTAACATTGTTTCAGACTTACAGCTCTCTGTAAACTTTATGATATATTCTGCATTATTATAGTTATCTGGTAATGCAAAAGTGAGAGAAAAACCTTTAACTCTAAATATTAAAATAGTCTGCAGAAAATGGAGTTAATGTTTCATGAAATAAATGTCATAATACGAAAAACTTATTTTAATGGAAATTTGTTCAAAGCCTCAGATGTTTCTTTTCTGACTAACGTCAGTTACTAGTCTTCATATGAATCATAAAACCCACACTGCTTAGGTCATCTGGTTCATCTGTATGGCAATAGATAATTTTATAACTACACAGATTTGCAGTTATGATGAGTTGACACAAAATGAGTACAAGCTTGTGAATATAACTGTAGCCAGCTGACACACCTGCGATTGGTTTGCTCTCAAGAGGGAGCGTATTATTGATGCCTGGTATTTCTGATGTTAGAACAAGATAAGCTGTAAACCAAGATAATGCTCTTCCATGCTGTGCTAGAAATGCTCAGCAGATGTTCGGGTGAACCAAAGAGAACCATACAATTGCTGTTATTAGAGGACTTCATATTATAATGGGTGGACAGGTATAGGTAGGAGGTGAACACCTGTGGAGCTGGGCAGGTTTGCTCAGCATGGGCCCCATCCAGTCATCGCTCAGGGTAAGGGAAAGCTTTCCAGAAGCTGCTGTGGGATTTCAATAGGACTCAACGTACGCAGGCAGAAGCTGCACAGACCCATTCAGAAGCACTTCACCCTTTATGCACAGCAAGCCTGGCCCCACATCTCCCCTCTCGTGCATAGCAATTGGATCCGTAACATCTAAATGTGCTTGGTGCAGGGCACAGCTTAGTGAATACAGCTGTGGTAGCACTGATGCCCGATCAGTGCAGACCTGCAGACTGCAGGTTTTGGTAAAAACTGGAAAGCACCAGATGCTGTTTCAGCAACGCATGCTGGGTGCCCAGAGAAGGCAATGAGCATTGCTCTCCGAGTCTCTCTCCCAGACCTGCAATAATACACAACACATTCGTGAGTATTTTCAAAATAGCCTGGGCGACTTAGATACACAAATCCCATTAAAGCTAAATCAATGTGCTTGTTACTCCCACCTGCTTTCAAGACTTCAACTTATTTTTAAAAAGCACAATGGCAACATACATAATGAACAGGTCTAGCCTTTCTACTTCCCTTATCCTCCAGGCTAGAAACTGGGGGTTAATTCCACTGCACAGCAGAGATACAAGGTAGCAGACAGCTTTCCCGTATGACAGAAGAAATTAATTCCTGCAGGTCTGTATATCTTGACAAAAAATAGTACGAACTTTTCCTGTATAGCCATCTTTCAATAAACAAAAGAAAAAGTTAGTAAGAAATTGTGTGTTCAAATCTACGCAATAAAAAAGCGGCTACTTTTATGAACACTGTCACGTTGAGAGGAACAACAGAAACATTCAACTGTGTAGTTGTGATAATATAGCGTGTCCCAAAGAGACTTTTTTCCCCAAATTGAGGCAGGATCCTCATAAAGTTGGAGACACCGCACAGAAACTCATAACTGAGCTGCACATAGGCTAAAATTCAGCCTGGAGAGAGAGTAGTCACTATGGAGCTCAGCAGCCAAGCTCAAGTCATCGAAGACACGAAATCAAGCAAGCACAAGTACTATGGATGCAGTCTTCCCCCAAATGGATACTGGTGATGAATGTGTTTCAAATGCCAACAATCTCAACCTTTGTTCAGTATGATACAAGCTTTGCATTACATTATTGGGAAACACCCTGCTGCTGTTTGTCCCTACACTGCCATTTGGTGCCTGCCCATCTGGGCTTGCAAGCGCTCACTTCTCTGTTTTTCCTTTCCATGGGCTGTAATTATTTCCCCAATAACTTAGCAAACTTCTTGAATGAAAGTGACCTCGATGCTTAAGTACATTTTCTTTTTGTCTTGTTCAGTCCATTTTAAATGCAAGTTCTACTGATAAGCTTATATATCCATTTTAGTTGAGTCACATTTTTACTAGTAGTTTATTTTAGTGTAGCAGTTCCTAAACCAAAGCATGATCCTTTTTGACTTTTTTGTGCAATTTACACTTACACATCAGCTCTGTAAGGGGATCTTCCCTCAGTCACTTCTTTAAAAGGATTTACCTCTCTCCAGGGCTCAGCCAGCACCTTGCACCTTGGCTGCAGGGAGTTTCTGGATCTTGGCTGCCAAAGTAGAGTTTTGATTTTACTCCTTTCTTCTCCTCCTAGAAAAGTCAGGGTATCCCTTGTTTTATGTATTCTAATCTACACAGGTACCTAAATTCCCACCTAATAAATGCATTTCCTAACAAAAGCCTCAGACATAATATGTCTGCAGCTGCTGTATACAGGCAATAGTACTGCTGCAATGTGGAGCTCTGTGGACTGGTAATGATTTTGTCTTGTGAGGTAGAAGCCTAAGGCCTGAGCTAGACAGATACACTTGGAATTTAAGCAGTGCCTTTTTTTGCCGTTTGCTATCGTTTTAAACATTATGTTAAAACAATGAGGGGTTATTAATCACTATCACAATAAAATATCTAGTTACACATGCAAGGAATTGAGTAAGCGAGGGTGTGATTGGCAAATTTTAGTGATCACACATGGAAAAGCGATAGGCTAACATATCCTGACATAATGGGTCTTGAACAGGAGTCTTACAACTGGAAATAAGTTTGTCTTCCCAAGGGAAACGTTTTGAAGTCTGGCTGGAAAGAAAAATATTTTCATTCTTTGAGGAAAAGTGTCTTTCCTGGAAGACTTTGGGGGCCCTCAGAAAGCAAAACACATATTTACACCCTAGGGAATTGTGCTGTAATATGCCTGAATGAAACATTTTAAAGTCTATTATCTTTCAGGGTTTTGGTTTGGTTTTGTTTTGTTTTTTTTTTTTTTTCTTTAAAAAAAACCCAAACAAACAAAATATTATTAGCAAATGTTCCTAGTCTTACTCTTCTTACTGAAACAATAACATGTAAAGCAAATAAATGTTTAACCTTTTTAGCCTTTTGCTGGTATCTATTCATCTTTACCTGCTCTAGACAAAAATATCGAATAGACAAGCTAAACAACTGTTATCAGTAAAGCAAATGATCCCTCAAGCAGGCATGCGTATTTGTGTCCCTCTCTTGTGCAGTCACCGACTTCCAGGGCCACAGTGATGCTGGCGAGGCTGCGCATATCACCTCACACCGGAGAAGTTGTGCCTGGAAGAGCATTCTTCTGCATGACTGCCTCTGCCTGAGGGTGTCAGCTTGGGCTGCCATGATCGTCACTGGGAAGAAATAGGCA
>VZTL01068321.1:0-15899 GCA_013400535.1 Scopus umbretta | reverse complement strand
CTTTTCCAACTTTAATGATTGTAACATACTTTGAGATTTTCATTGCTGACAAGCTGTCATGTATGAAAAGCTAGCTATGTTGGTGATAAACCACAAACTTCTTAAAGCGGCCTTATATTTGAAAAGGCCAGTTAATAATATCTTATATTTAATAAGATTTAAAAGATACAGGAGACAGAGCATCAAACTAGGTTCTCGATAAGTCAAATGTTGACTCTGCTGTGTGAAAGCTCAAGGATTCTGAATCATTTTATAATTCCTTACTGCTGTGAAACTGGAGGTGACAACAGAGGCATAGCTCTGAATAAGGACTTAGAATATTCAGTGCTATTTTANTCTTTTTCATTTGTTTTTTTTTTTTTTTTTTTTTTTTTTTTTTTGCTATAAGGCTGTTCATTTAATCTCTTTTTTCCTCAGTTCACTAAATAAAACACAGTTGTTTGTTTTCTTAATGTCTTAATCCTGTCCCTTTCATATTGTAGCTAAGATTACAACTTTGGACTTGCAACTCTTCTGATCTCTATGCACAGAACCTAGCACAATGGAACATGCAGTTCATTTGAGCTATCGCAGTATAGCTCAATAAAATAAACCAAGATGTACACAGTTACAAGTTATTATTATAGACAAGAAAGAATACACCATATACAAGAGAAGGAAAACGAAGAATTTGTTAACCTAATAAAAAATCATAAGACCTAATCATGATATGATAGTGTAAGTAGTCCAGCAATATAAACACAGTCCAAATCAGTACAGAAAAGCCTTAGTAATAATAATGCCATTAAAATTATTAAATAAGATTACGTTTTTGGTGTTATGCTTGCCCAACTGATAACTCTGGGTCTGATGGCCAAGAGTTTGAGCCTTCCCCAAGCAAAGAGGTGGGGACTGTCACAGCCACTCATCATTGTCTTCACCAGGATAGATGTGATCTTCATGGTACCTTCCTCCTCAGTGCTGGAGTATACTTGGATTTCTTTTTACATGATTTCCCATCCCCATCTGCTCCCTTCTGCCTGTTCCCAGGGAAGCAGTGAAAGCTGCCCCACTGCCCTCATGCCCCTAGGGGCCATTTGTCCAGCAGGGACTGCCTGGGGCTGTCAGCCCCTTCCCCAGCGGTACTCACAGAGCTGGAGCTCAGACAGGCTGGGCAATGGGCACTTGGCCATGGGGTATCTAGTAAACCCAGCTCAGCCCAACTTAGGCCAAGGGCAGCCCAGCCACCCCTGAGACATTGTTTATGATGAATTGAACACAAAGCCTGTGGACTTTCACAACTAATGACAAAATTATATTTATTGGGCTTAGCTGTGAATTGGAATGCTCCTGTCTGAGTTTATGAGGACAGAGTAACCATTATTACTGCTATTTTTAATTTTAATTGACCGATCCTTCTCTCCCATTTACTAAAATATTTTTCTCACAGGCACACCCACACGCTGCTGCTGACTTAGGAAGCTTTCAGAATGAGACAGTGAACCTGAATACAAAGGTATTTTGAAAGGTGATTGAATCAGCAGTATCACCCTGAGATTTTCAGAGGCATTCATCAACATGCAGTGGTTAATACTAGTCTCTGAATCTGCATGCAAATCTAATGTTGACTGATAGTTCAGGATAATCATCTGCTTTTATTACATTTAGATGTATAGTCTTTGCTGAAACAAGGTCGACTGCTGAACCAAAGTTTCAGCACTGTAAAATTCACATATAGTAAATGCTGAGCTGAGCTGGTTACAGAGTTACTGTTTATTTAATGGAGATTTTAAGGAGATGGAATCTGACACTCCATCAAATCATACCAGTTCTTTTTTTGACTAATTAACTAGCACTAATATAATGAGTGATAATTGTAAGAGGTATAATTACTCTTCATTTTTTCTCAGGCAGTGTTTTGTTTTGCTTGTGTACTCCTATTTATGTTTAAGAAAGTATTACTAGTCTTTATTTGTGTCTGTTAACATACAAAAATAATTTTAAACTGTCTTTATTATTGTGCTGTTCCATAATTAATGATCTTGCTGAGATACTAGGACTTTATTGTCATCCACATATGAAATACAGGGTATCTTACTAATATAATCTGAAATACAAATCTAAACTATGTCTTTTTTTCAGGTTTTGCATAGTAACCCTAGTTGGGTTGGAGGCATTGGGTCCTCTTGTGCTGGTTTTGGCTGGGATACAGTTAATTTTCTTAATAGTATCTAGTATGGGGCTATGGTTTGGATTTGTGCTGAAAACAGTGTTGATAACACAGGGATGTTTTCTTAATTGCTGAGCAGTGCTTACACAAAGTCAAGGCCAATTCTGCCTCTTGCAGCACCCCACCAGCAAGTAGGCTGGTGGTACACAAGAAGCTGGGAGGGAGCACAGCCAGGACAACTGACCAAAGGAATATTCCATGCCATATAACATCATGCTCAGCACTAATAAGCTGGTAGAAGAAGGAGGAAGGGGGGGATGTTCAGAGTAATGGCATTTGTCTTCCCAAGTAACTGTCATGTGTGATGGAGCCTTGCTTTCCTGAGGTGGCTGAACCCCTGCCTATTGATGGGAAGTAGTGAATTAATTCCTTGTTTTGCTTTACTTGTGCACATAGCTTTTGCTTTACCTATTAAACTGTCTTTATCTCAACCCACAAGTTTTCTCACTTTTACTCTTCTGATTCTCTTCCCATCCCACTGGGGGTGAATGAGTGAGCAGCTGTGTGGTGCTTACTTCCTGGCTGGGGTCAAACCATGACACTTCTCAATTTTCTTCTGTATGAATAACTAATATTTTGTATTTGCTGCATTACAAACTGTGGTACAGAAGAAATAACAGTAAATAATTACAGTGACTTTGTTCTGCTCATTAACCTGATGAATGAATTTCAAGCCTCTTTCCAATTGCAAAAGATGATCCATGTTAAACTTGCTCTTGTTTATACTTCTGTCTTTGGAATTGATTAACTCCTCAGATACTAAATCGACCTGAACTAAAAAATATGATCATGGAAGGGCATTTCTGTGTACTTTTGAGTGTGCAGTTCCTGGGTATTTTTCTATGTATCTTTTTCACATCTCAGAGAAACAAATTCCTTTTTCGCTCTGAACATCCCTTTTCATTTCTTCCCCTCATGAAGACAAGTGAGAAGTAAAAAGACTGTCTCTGCATGTCTCCCTCACAGTGGTAAGGTACCTCACAGATGTACAAGGAAGGAGCAGGCAAGGGTGCTGCCAGGGGAAGAGGCAGGCATGTAAACCAGTGCTGCCATTGTGAGAAGCAGCTGTGGACCCATATACTCAGACATGGTCAGGATCCTTACATTCCAGAAAGTTAGTTCTCAGTGGGCAGCCTAAAGTGTAATGCTTAATGCTCTAAGCATTTCCAGAAATACTTCCATTCTGGAGAAATCTTTCATGTAAATATACACTTATATAAACACATGCCAAGTGCCTGTACTCACTGACCATTCTGACTTTTTGGTGGGGCCCTTAGTTAAGATGACATGAAGATCCATGTCATCATGAAGATGGAGAAGTTCACCAAGGTGGAGAAGAGAATGGCAGGAGAATCTACAGGGATTTTATTTTATTTTTTTTACCCTCATGGCATAAATATTCTATTTTGCAGCTAACTCTGTGAAAATTACTTCATCTTTGTACACTTCAAGAAAAACAGTATTTTCAAAGCAAATCATCTCTAAAATTCAATGCAAACTCAACTGTATAGAAATATTTCCATACTTTTTTTTTTTTTTTCAAGACAAGATGAGCAGGTTTCATGTTGTGAGCAAATTTTCTCATATGAAAATCACGTTATGGCAACCCTATAATTGTAGCAGGTTGAAGAAAAACTTGAACCCCTGACCTTCAAGGGAAAAAGACAAAATTCTATGACTTTTTAAAAAATCTCTGTATGTCCATTGGGACTCCATGAAATCCCAAGGTGAAAACATCTGATAAAATACAAGTAGGTAGAGGAAAACATTTAAAAAAACCCCCAAAAAACAAAAAAAAACCCAACAAACAGCTTGAATTCAGGAACATCAAACTGTTTTCTCTTAGGTAGAGAGATCCATAAATAAAATTAAGTGTTTTACCACAATATGGAGGCAGATGGTTTTTCTATTAAGTGGCTTTGGTCTACTGGAAGAAAATTCTTCAAAAATAGAAGGAGAGAAAGCATATATTAATATTAATTCATACTGCATGTTGACAGGACTTTATTGTCAATTACAATTTCTAGATTTCATATTTGTGGTGTGAACTCTTCCAATAAAATAATTTTGAAATTGAAATTTAATGTTTTACTTACTTATGTTAGGTTTTATTTTCCTTTCTTTGGTTTGAAGTTTTGTTGATTCCTGTCTTATTTGGTATCATTTGGTCCTACTGTGCACTTGCTTTAGCAGGCGGTCAACACTGACCTTATAACCTGCTGTTAGGTCTGCTTTTTCCCTCAGCTGAGTAGTAATTCATCAGGAAGAAAGACTTGAGAAACTGTGTGTGCATGTGTATATACATGTGTGTGTGTGTATGGATGTACATACATATGTGTATATATCTACATATATACAATTATATTTTTTTTTTCTGTTTGCTCTCACTTAAAAGTCCTGATCATTAGTCATGCCACAGAGGTCACATAGCAACAATTCGGCACAGCCAAAGAGTTTATTTGTTACTAATGAACTTTTACAATTTTTAATCTGCAGTATGAGGAAGATCAAATGACAGTGTGTATTGTACAGCAGTTTAATGGTGAAATTTTCCTATCTAGGTTTGGTTTAAGATAATTCTAGAATATTTAATATATAGCCTGAAATACCATGCAAATGTTATTCACAGTCTAGATCTTCTATCCTATTTTTCAAATGGCATATTCAAATATCATTGAAATAAAAGCATGCAGAAAGCAACTTTTGTGTGTCTTGCTCTCCCTCTCCATTTTTAACAGCGTAATCTAGCCAATGGTTACTTCAAGAAAGAAAAACACTAGAATGAAAAGTATGTTGTAAGGGAAATATACACATCTGTAAGTAACCCTAAACCAAGTGTCTCCAGCTATGTGGCTTAAGGTTCCTCATCAATTTGTAAAATACATAAACTCATCTTTTAATTTCAAGGTTTCCAGAGACATTTTCAAAGTTTCAATGCATTTATAAAGTAGCCATAAACATATATATAGGACCTTTACTCTTAGAACTTGGTGACTAATTACTAATTAGTAATTTATTTGATGAATGTTTTTGCTTTTGTCTTTTGAATTTGTCAGGGTACAATATAAAAGAACACATATTTATTGTTCAAAAATATCAGATGAATAGTTTGTGCTAATATATCTTGCCCTGAAATGGTGTGTTTGCCAACAACTTACAAGTATTGGACAAGCTGGGCTGGATAATACAAACAGAAATGTTTAAAGCTACTTACAATATCCAAAAATTTTTCTTTTCTTTTTTTAACCAGTAGATATTTTGCAAAACGTTATTGAAAATAATAAGCAGAAAAAAATGAACTTGAATGCCCTTTTTTAACTGTTTTCTTTTCTTCCTTTCAAGATAAAAGCAGGTTTTGTATTGTTTTTTTTTTTTCTTTCTGAATTGGAAATAACAGCTTTTCAGGGAGAAAAATACAACACCACAGATTATTTTAAATATCTTTACAAATTATTTTTGTATTTCAAAACCAGATTTGTTTTAACTGCTGGGTCTCTTCTTAGGTTGCTAAACTGCTACAAATACTTGTTATATGTTTTCTTTTTCTTAATTTCCAAAATGCTTGTTATGGGGGAACAGCTGCTGCTAACTACACCAAATCTCTCAGGAGGAATTAACATGTAATGCTTCTCCTGTATCCTAACTTCCTAAATGCAGTTACATATTGTCATGTATACTTCACAGAGATACAGTACTTCTTTCCTCCAAATGTGGATGATGTTGTTCTTTAATGGAATAGCTGTAACTTGAGCTTATTTGCCAACTTTTAATGTGTGTAATTCAAAACTCACCTTTCATTCTCAGATATTTGCAGTGTTCCAAGCTGCCAATAGATGCAGTAGATTTATCAATAGCATATTGGTTTCATTACTACCACCCCAGCTCATTCACCTAGGCCTTTTTAGGAGCTGTGAATCTGATGATAGTTTGACTATAAGGATTAAATCTAAAAAGTAATCACATATATGTACAGCTGCTTAGATCAAAGAAGTATAGATAAGAATACAATTGCAGTGATAACATACACTGATGGTTTTCAAGGTCTCAGCTTTGCATATGGTCATAGTGTCCAGAATAACTATGAGAAATGACTCTTAATGATGGATGTTTTGCTGAGTCAATATCCTTATACATAGGTTTGACTTTCACATAGTATTTAATTCATATACTGACAGAGATGCTTTGTTCAATTTATACATAAGTGCCTATGTTATTCTATGCTGTAGATTTTATTTTCAGATCTTACCTTCTGTTGTTCTTTCCTCTACCTGTAGCTTATTTCAACCAACCAGTTTCTTTTTCATCTTAAATCTTATTCCAGGTCTGTCATGTAAACAACTGTAGCCAACTTCCAGCTGGAGCCTCTGTTGTTACTGTGTAATTACAAGTAATATACTACTGAAATTTCTACCCTTTACTTTTATCTTTCTCATGTCTTCAGACTAAAATGTGGGAACATTATTATTTTGTCTCTGGCATTCAGTATCCCTTTTCTATACTTCTAATCTGTTTCATTCATGTGTTTATTTTTAATAGTGGTGGAGTATATATACATTTTGAGGTCATGGCTGTGTGGCACAACAGATACTTATGTTAGCTTTGAATGAAGCAGGAATTCTCAGAATCCTTAGATTTACTCTGTCCATAGCTAGAAATTATATACGTGATGGGAATGTGATACTTGGGTGTTTAGATTTCAAAACACCCAGTTTGAAAGCTGTCTGGAATCTGTCTTTAAAAGCAGGCAAGGAAGGGGCTCTGAAGAAGTGTTTGTCTTCTCCATGTCAATTTGCAGTTCTACACTAGCCAAAGTGTGTTATTTGACACAGTAACCTTGAGTCACTTACAAGATTTTATTGACAACTGCAGCCCTTTGCCAAATCTCTCTTTATTTTTACACAACTTCTGGCTGTTCTTGTTAGGATACATTAGTGTCAAAGTGAGGAATGCTGATTAGGGATGACAAGTTGTACCATATACAGCCTTGCTATCACAGTCCCATTTAAATGAGGGAATAATGTCATTTGGCTCTGTGGAGCGGATATAATTTTAGATGCTTTCTCCTTCTCCCTTCTTTGCCTCTTCCCCCCACCCTCTTCTTTCACAAGCAATAGTTTGTTCAACTAAAGATAATAGCAAAAATTAAATATCTGCCAAGGTTAAAAATAAATAAGTCTAAGGTTGGATTCAAAGCAGGACAGCAGAGAGGAATAGACTTCTTTTGGAAAAGTGCAGTGACTGAGGGTTAGACCTCCATGAATCATTCTTAAAGGAGATGAACTAAAAGCTTGTACCTGAACAAAAGCCTAAGCCTGAAGGTCAGGAGAGATGTACCTGAAACACTTTCTCCATGGAGCAGTCTGCTAGTTGTCTGAATTCAGATTTTACTCAGGCATCAGTAGTTGCTCTCTACTGTTCTACAAAGCTGTCCTGGTTTCAGCTGGGATAGAGCTAATTTTCTTTCTAGTAGCTGGCATAGTGCTGTGTTTTGGATTTAAGATGAGAATAATGCTGATAACACACTGATGGTTCAGTTGTTGCTGAGCAGTGCTGACACCAGCCAAGGACTTTTCAGCTTCCCATACTCTGCCAGGTGCACAAGGAGCTGGGAGGGGGCACAGGCAGGACAGCTGTCCCAACCTGGCCAAAGGGCCATTCCATATGATATGCCGTCACGCTCAGTATAGAAACTGAGGGGAGCTGGCCAGGGGGCAGCGATTGCTGCTCGGGGCCTGGCTGGGCATCGGTCAGTGGGTGATGAGCAATTGCATTGTGCACCACTTGTTTTGTATATTCTTTTATCATTATTATTATTGTTATTGTTATTATTATTTTCTGTTCCTCTGCTATCCTATTAAACTGTCTTTATCTCAAGCCATGAATTTTATTTTTTTTTTTCTAATTCTCTCCTCCATCCCACTGGCAAGAGGGGGAGTGAGCAGATGGCTGTGTGGTGTTTAGCTGCCTACTGGGTTAAACCACAACAAAAGCATGTCTGTTGGTCTGTTGGAGCATGTGTGTTTGTGTGTTCTTATACGTGTATATACCTACATACACACGTATACTTTTGATTGCCCAGTGCCCCTAATCCTAGGATAGCAATACTTCAGGACTGAAAAAAAAAAAAAACAAACCCATTTTGATTAACAAGACCTAGAATAACAAAACAATTACATTCTTATGTTGTCTGTCACAGAGTTTTATTATGTTTTGCTGCTAGATAATACAAATTATACTGTAGTTAAAGATGAGTGTGGATATTCTTGTTTCCATAATGTATAATGTACAATATCTCAAGATGAATGACCGATGATTAAAATCTTTAGAAATTTGTGTATCTGAAGCTTGCTTTATTGGTATCTTGTACTCTGTAAGTTGGAGGAAAACATAGCTTGTCATACAAACTCTCTTAGATGAAACCTGTATAATTATCGATAATTTCCTGAGTGAAGGGTATTAAAACAAAACAAAGAAAATCACATGCAATACATGGAAACAATAATTTACCATTTATCAGGGAGGAGCTGTAAAGCTAGTGACACTAAGCTAAATAGGTGGAACAGGCAGAAAAATAATAAAGGCATCACATTAATGATAATTTTGTTATAATCCTGGACTATAAATAGGAACTGTAGGAATGTTTATTCCTTCCTATTTGTTGCTTTGTGGAAACTTCATTGAGGGCTATGTGAATGTTGGCAGAGGCGGGCATACATAATCACAGTATTGGGAGTGGACTAGTTATTCAGTGCAGTCAATGTGTCTGTAAGCGATTTTCCAGAATCCAATGTTAGTTTGAGAATGGGATGTAAAAGGATGCTGCCAGAAAAGTATCAGGAAGAAAAGCAAAAGTATTCATGTAAAAAGTATAAGGAAAAGACTGTAGTGGCCAAGATGCAGAATTTTATTATAAAAATGTCCCAATGTTTAAAAATTCTGGTAGTATAACAGGAATTTAAATTTATGGATGTCGTCAAACTAATACTAGTATATGCAACTTCCTCCTTCTGTCCTGAAAAAGCTTATGATGGTAAGTTTTCTTAGGCTGAAAACCTCAAAAAGCAGATTTTGCAGTTTATAGTGTTTTGTGAAGGAATTCCATTTAGTTCCTTGCACAGTCATGTTTTGTTTTTCCTTTTATAAATACACCTGTTGGAGTGATTTATCTTGTGTGTTTGGCTAATATTAGTAATAAAGCAATTAAGCACTATACATCAAGTCATCAGCTCCTTCTAATGTTGATGGAATTCTGAAGTTCAGAGGCATTCCAGGAGTTTATATTTTTGTGCTGTTCTGCTGTATAAAATAGCTTAGCACAGAAACCGTGTTTCTGAACAACCCATCTGCAGGTATTGATATAGCTTTTTAGATTTTTGCCTTTTTTAAAAAAATATTATTCTAAGAGAATACAGGGTGTCATTGAAGAATTGTACACCTGTAAATTATTATTATCTATAAAACAGTAAAAAGCCCATTTACAGAATCACAGAATGGTTGAGGTTGAAAGGCACCTCTGGAGGTCATCTGATCCAACCCCCCGATCAACCAGGGCCACCTAGAGCCACCATGCACAGGACCATGTCCAAATGGCTTTTAAATATCTTCAGAGAGGGAGACTCCACAATCTCTCTGGGCAACCTGTGTCAGTGTTTAGTCACCTTCACAGTGAAGACTGTGTTTCCCTATGCTCAGACAGAGACTCCTGTTTTTCAGGTTTTGCCTGTTGCCTCTTGTTCTGTCACTGAGCACCACTGAAAAAAGCCTACCTCCATTCTTTTTGCAGCCTTACTTCAGGTATTTATGTACATTGCTGAGATCGCCCTGAGCCTTCTCTTCTCCAGGCTGAACAGTCCCAGATCTCTCAGCCTTTCCTCTTGGCAGAGACGGCTCTAGTTCCTTAACCATCTTTGTGGCCCTTCACTGGACTCTCTCCAGTATGTCCATGTCTCTCTTGCAGTGGGGAGCCCAAAACTGGGTGCAGCACTCCAGGTGTGGCTTCACCAGCGCTGAGTAGAGCGGAACGATCACCTCCTTCCACCCATTGGCAATGCTTTGCCTAATGCAGCCCAGGATACCATTCACCTTTGCTGCAAGGGGACATTTCTGGCTCATGTAAATGCCTTCACATGTCTTATTGCTAGCTGCATTTTCCACTTACTTCTTTTTCCTATCTACACAACTGGAACAAAATCTGCTGATTTTCTTTCTTCTGAAGAAACAAAAGATATCTGAAAAATGATGACACTTAAACCCTTGCTCAGACAAGACAGAAATCAAAGATAAAATTTTGAAGAGCTTTGTCTCACTTTCTTTTCCATGAACAGAAGGTATATGATTACAAATACTATTATAAGAAGCCAATGCAAAATGTTCAAATTACAAGAAACTTGCATGTGGTTTTAAAACAAAACTAGAGAAGACATAACCAGAACTAAAAAAATTTCTGATAAATTGGTTCAAAAAAGTGTCTAGTTTTGTTTCTTTGCTCTTGAAAATTCAGAAATTTAATGTTAATAGAACCATTGTAACAGTTGCCAGAAAATTAAATGAGGGAACAAGAAAATAAGAAAGAAATTCACTAACCTAATGGCAAAGTGAACAGTAGTCACCTTCTGAATCAGTCTGTGCCAATGACATCTCAGTGCTGACCTTCCCAGAACAATTCAGGCATAGCTTTTCAGCAGCATCTCAGTTGTAGATGAGATGATTTATTGCAACAGTGCTTCTGCAGATAATATGGACAATTGCAGTTGATTCAATGATCATGGCTTTGGTCCTGCCACTGTCTACTTTAGTTTGACAGAGGTAAGTTGCAAATGTGTTTGCTACTCAAGCAATTTATTAGTTAAGTGTCAAATTATAAAAACATCTGCACATACTTGAAAATATATAGAAGACTTTCTTCTTTGCTGACAATATTTAGAATGCTAAATTGGCAACTGTCTACAGGCTGAGACATAAATTACAAGCTGACTAAGAATCATATCTGTCAGTATTCATTGGCGTGAATAACCAAAAATAAATTTGGGCTTTTCCTGGCAGGATTCAGCTTTCCTTTTCAACAAAAACTGAGATATATATTAGTTCAGAAGAGTTATTTTCTTTCTTCTTGTGCTTATGGTGGTGATTTCAAAGTCATTGTTGCTTCCTTAATGGCAGTATTTAGAGTCTAAGTCTTTAAAGGAGAAATATTTTGATGCCACAGTCAAAAAGAAGTAACTTTTACTATTGTCTTATGTTTGTGCTCTGGTGGAACATAGAGGCTAAGATATATTATATATATATATATAGATAGATATATATATATAATATATATATATATATAAAGGATATATTACAGGGCCCCATTGTATTAGATATACTTTACTCATGCCTCAAAAAAAAGGACCACTTATTAAGAGCTTGGTCCAGTTTTGACAAAGTGTAATTGTGCATTTTATTGCTATGTCTTCATCCATACATTATTATTCATTGGGATTCAAGTTCAAAAATCTGTGAACTATTTACTTTTAAAATTTTAAATTGTACATGGTTTTACATGAAAAGGAATTCATGCCCTTTTTTGTCCCTAGGGAATTTGTTGAATCAAACCCTGATACTAGTGAGGTATGGCATCCCAGCAGGAATTTTATCAGAAATTATGGTAATTCCATAATGCAATGTAATAAGTACTATTGCTGTAATGTTATATCCTGATAAATATATATATAGTTACCTTGTGTCACAACAGTAAACACAGTTCATCAGACCTGGCATGAAGGAGAGAGATTATCTTTTGTTGTTGCTCTTCTGATCATTTATTTGCCTCTTAAAAATCTCCTTTATGTAAATTTCTGCTTAAGTAACTTTAAAAAAATAGTTCTTGTTTTCAAATTGCATCTTCAGTCATTTTTTTTGTAAGACACAAATGAAAAAAAAAAAAAATCTTTGGTCCTGCAGACCATGTGCTGCTCAGTAGTCTTAACAAAGGAGGTATAAAAGGAGATTTTGCAGAGAGCTACTCCATAACTAATGTGCCTCAAAGACCCTTCCAGCCTTTACTTTGAAACTAGCTAGTTTATATTCCTTGATCTCAAATGTGGCAGTATCTCTGAAAAAGGTAAACGAACTCTCAGGTTATTTGATTACAAATCAAATTATTATTATATTTTAAACATATTATTACTTCCAGTGACGGCTAGCTTATATTCATTGAAGCAAGTCCTTCTGGCCTTCCATCCGGTTTGGGAGATTACCTCCACTTAGGAAACTGTTCAAGCCATTATTCAGAAAGGCACCTAAAATATAAATATGAATATTCTTGTACCATTTCCTATGTTGGAATGCTTCTATGTTACCTAATAAACAGATAATTAATAGAATATCATATATAAATCTATTGGAAATTTAAGCTTATGTGCATTGACTTTAGTGATATGTTTTGATCTGAGGTCCAGAAGGAGTTGAGCATTCACACCAGCAATCAAAGGAGGAACTATAGATGCCCAGAAACCTATTGATCGGTCCTTGTCCCCATATGGTGATTCTAAAATGAAAGCATTTCCAATGAGCAAGCATTTTAAAACTTTGATCATCAGGGCCATGATAAATACTGAGTGAATTGCTTTTTTCTCCCTCTATACACTACTTTAATTAAAAATAGATATTTGTGTAGTGCTGCAATTCTTCAAAGTTTTTATAACTTTGAGCTGACTTTCATCTCTGTTCAAGTAAGTTCATCATGGTAATAACATTTTATAGTCTTTCCTAGTTTTCATTTTCACCTATTTTATGAACACCTTCATAGCAACGTAAAGGACTATTCTTCTATGCCAAAATGCTAATCAAATATCTCTTCTATTACTAATAAAAAAGTAGGATTTTTTTCCCCTTTAACTGAAGCTTCTGTGTATATGTGTGAATGTATAACACATTTCCTGATGAGACTATCAGGAAAAAGGATAAAAGAGTTTGCGAATCCTTCTACTACCTTGTTAATTTAATATTTCAAAGAATATTAAATCCATGCACATAGCATATGAGTTTAAGCATGTGCTTATGTTCCATTCTACTCAGCACAGTACCAAAATAATGAATTTAAAATTAAATATATATTTAAGAGTTTAAATAAGTGCTTAATCACTGTTCCCATTAAGGATACTATTTTGACAGGCGCGCTCCAGTGATTAAACACCTTGCTGAATTAGAGTCTTAAGCATCTGCCTAATTTAAGCAGTAAATCCTACTGAAGCCAATGGGACTTATCCTGATTAAGTTTCTTACTGAACTAGGGTGAAAGTGAGATACCAAAAATCCTGAGCACCTTAAAGTCTGGCAAGCAGGCACTGAAACTAGTTAAGACAGTGAAATATGAATTACAGCTCCACGGCTAGTCATGTCTATAAGCACAAATTTCAAATGGTGCCAATCTATTTAGCAGATGAATCATACCAGAGAACAGCTCTGCAATAAATCTACTGAAACAGGTAGCTACATGTAATCTAAAAGAGCAAAAACATGTTAAATTGATTTTATACAGTACCTATGTTCCATGCTTTCTTCTGTACTCTGGAGTTTGTCAGGATTCTGTTTTTGTGTTTCTTTTCCCAGTCTTCTTTTCTTCTGTCTTTCAACTTTGTCACAAAATAGTCTGGAGAAAATGAACAAATGAACAAAAGATAATACCATGTATGCTTCCTGCCACATGAAATGGTATGAATCTCTCTAATGCCAGGCAAAATTCTCTTCCTTGATATCCTGCACCCAAAGAACAGAAGGTTAGTGGCCTTATACAAATAGGTAGAGGCAATATGACGAAAATTACTTGATCGCAACATAGGTGGAGCTTCAGGAGGCTCATGCTCTGCAAACCAGTAAATATGGTATTAGTGCTGCTTGGGGCAAATATCAGGCTGTAGCAGGTCCCAGGGGGTGGCTGGGCTGTCCCTGGCCTGGGCAGGGCTGAGCTGGGTTTACCAGGCGCCCCGTGGCCAAGTGCCCATTGCCCAGCCTGTCTGAGCTCCAGCTCCATGAATGCCACCAGGGAAGGGGCTGACAGCCCCAGGCAGTCCCTGCCAGACAAACGGTCCTCAGGGATGTTGGGGTGCTGTAGGGAAGATTTCGCCTCTTCCCTGGGAGCAGAGGGAAGGGAGCAGTCTGTAGTATGCAAAGGTATGCAAAGAAATCAGAGTGGACCCTGGCACTGGAAAGGAAAGGACCCCACCACCAGCATCACACCCCTCCCAGTAAGAGCTGAGAATATTGATGAGTGTCTGTGACACCCCCCCACCTCTCTGCTTGGGAACACTGAAACTGTTGACCATCAGACCCAGACGGGCTTCAGGAATGTGGGCATAACATAGAAAGGAAGGACTAGGAAGATATTTTTTAATACAGACACGCATAAATATATACATAACAATTTTAATCACTGTGACTTTTCTGTATTAGATAATTTGGATTAATAGAATACCAAAACATTAACTAGACTGATAATAAATTCCCAGCTCCACATATATGGTGTGCTCATTTTTACCCATAATGAGATTTTGAGTATAACATTCGCTCCCAGCAGGTGTTGGAAATGCACATTTAACTTTTCTTCAGTCATGTATGAAAAACACCTTATTCCCAATTCACAGGGAAAGTGGGGAGAAACCCTGAAAATTCAGTTTAAAGAAGTTAAAACTGAGAAGTTTGTCCCATTTCCTGATTTTGGATCTTTTTGGAGTTTAAGTTTCATTTTTATTTGGTAAAGAGAAATACGCTTCAGCTGAAAGCTGTCAGGAGCCTAACCACCATCTGGAATAACACTTTCCATAGATGTTTTGTTGTCTAATTAGATTTCTTATGGAATTTAAGATGAAATTATAAGATACATCGTTTTGGCAGCTATTGCTCTTGTTCTTCTATTCTGTTCTCAGAATGACTCTGCTGTGATATTTGGGTTCTTTTGGTTGTGTTTTGTGGGGGTTTTGGAGTTGTTTTTTTTTAAAAAAAAACACAACTGATTTTGAGGGTGGATATAATGTTGTTTGTATTTGTAATGTATCCGTGTGTGCTGTTCAGAGACCACTCTCACTTAAATGATGTGGTGGGAAAGTTTTCAACACTTTTATACCTCCCCTTGCCTCCCCCAACACAGTAAATAGTGTCTGTTGGTCATGGATATTATTTTAAAATAGATCTTAATGATCTACTTGACAGTTCAGTCCCAGAAGGACCTGTGGGTGTTAGGAACTTTCTGTATAATGATGCAGATAGAGCTGTGGTCTTTTTTGGACTGCATATTTATTTTTGCTCCTGTGATCTAGAGTATATGGAAATTCCTAAAAACCTTTAAAAACTGTCTCTTAGGATTTGTTTTGTTCCGTTAAGAGAAGCCAAGGTTCCTCATCAACTGGATTCAGTTGCTTTGAGAGAGATCACCTTCTATCCAATTTTCCTGCCTTGGTGTGTGAAGCTTAATTGAACACCTGGAGGGATAGCATGTCCTTTCTCTTGGGTTCAGGTCAAGAACTCTTAGCTTGCTCCCCCAAAAAATCTTGAGTGTCAAGTGTGTATGTATGTGCATGAATTCTCCCCCATTCCTGTGACAAATGATTGATCCTGTGTTTTAGGTTTAATGAATTCCATGTTTCCCATCACACAAATTTAAAATAGTAGGCCTGTTTCTATTTAAGGTTCTGTATAGGTATTAAGAGACAGGGGG